>JBAMBO010002030.1:0-288602 GCA_037044535.1 Lordiphosa magnipectinata | reverse complement strand
CTGCCGCTACTAAACTTATCACAGATCATTATTATATGCTACCACTTTCAATTCGGCCAAGTTTGATCCAAATCGTACGACTATAGCATATAGCTGCCATAGGATCAATCGGTCGTAAAAGTAGTTCTAGTGAGAAAAACTTTTTTTGTTTTCAATGGTAGCGTCTTTAAGCTTTCCAGTTATGAATATTATAGGTTTTCACACAATTTTGAAGAGTTTGGTCAAAGTCAGATCATATAACAAACTTTCAAGCCAGTGGTCAAAGTAGTTACGCCATCTATTGCTGAGTTTGGGAAACAGCTCAGCTAAGAATGTTCGACGAACATCATGTAAAACCTTTATTTATATAAATTATACAAGCTGCACTTCGGTGGAGCCGAAGTTAGAGCTTTAAGCAGGGCATCCACACACGAATTTGTTTGACGAACAAATTTGTCAAACAAGAATTCATTTGACCACTAACCAGGCGAACATTTCTCACGAACATCATTTGCTTGAAAATCTCAAGGAGTAAACATGAAAATATGGCAGCGAAAACTAAAACAATCACGGCCTAGTTGGCGATACAAATTAGCTTAAAGCATTATTTCATCATTTTGGGGGCATTCAATAACTTTCAGCCACAAGTTGCTCATTTGGGCACGTGTTTACTCTACAAATATTTTTGACAAATGATGTTTGTGCACTTGTTCCCATCGATTGACGAACATGTTCGCACGAACACACGTAAGATAGAAACCTTTTTAATATGTTTAAAAAAAGTGTTATGTTTTTGGCATTTTTCGTTAATACAGAAATTAGTTTTCAAAATTTTCTTCTGAGCCTTGCCTGGCACAATTTCATCCCTTCGCCTCAACCTCAAATGGATTTCCGTTTTTGTGCCCAACCAAAAATTGACAAACATAATTTGCATTTGGAAAATCTTTTGGAAATTAAATGAATGCATTAGCAAAACACAAGATATAAGGAAAAGGGAAAGAACCGCAAGCCACGAAAGCTATCTGCTTGACGCATCTTATGTCCATATTCCCCCAAACCACCCTTATGTAGGGTTGCATGTGTGTGTGTGTGTGTATATGGTACATGTGGTCCACCCTCCTTCACTCTTGGTACTGTTATTTGAGACCAAGTCTGCGGCCTGTTACGTAATGTGATAAGAATGTGTGCCCACATTCACTCATCCCCCCCCCCCTCCCTAGATCCATAGCCACACCCACCCCAAGGTCCACTTTGCATTTACATAATTTCATTTTGTTTTTATTTTTTTTTATTTTTACCAATTTCAATTGAATTTTGACATTAGTTTCGTCCCACAAAGGGACAGGACAGTTTGTCACAAATCTGACAAATTGCCAAGATTTGTTGTCAGCTTTATGGCTTTGCCGTATTACCTGACCAGCCAGCCGTGTGGCTTGGGGCTCAAATTGAAGTTGTTTTTTTTTTTGTGTCAGCTGCTGCCTGCTAATTGTGGCCAGAAAATAACGCATAACATGGTGTTATACAGAACGAAAGCCAGAGCCCAAAGGAATTTCCTGCTGACATTTTTTAATTTTACACTTGACTGAATAGACGGGACACGGACAAACACACACACACACCACCTTGCCACCCTGGGCAGGATTACATCAGATTATGCGAGTGTGTGTGTGTGTGAGTATAAAAAATTTGACGTGCGCGTATAAACTTTATTTCACATCATATCGAATGCAATTTTTACTTTTTTTATATCAGAAATCAAAAGAGATTTTCTGACAACCAATCTAAAAGAGTTGGCGTTGATATATATATATATATTGTACATATATGTATGTGTATGTATGTGGGAAAAGTAGTGCAGTAATGCAAACAACTAGAAGCAATGATTAAAATCAGTCTAGGTCATTGGAAACAACCAGCAAAAACTTAAACAATATTCTACTCAGCGTCAACTTTTACAGAGATTCTTAAATCAAATTGCAGAAGAGAAATTTGACTTAAAATTTAAGCTCAAGCTTAACAATTCGTAACGAAAACCGAATTGTGAACCTAAATAGAGCTCCTACAATAGTGCTGAAGAGAACCGCTGGCCAGCGGTCGATGAAGTAGGTCACTTTTTCATTTCGATCTTCAATACATAAAAGATATAGAAGTGACAAGTAAGATCTACTCTAGTGTCGAGTATTCAAAGACTCTGCAACCGCATGTTCGATGGAGCTAAACCTAAGACCGCTGCATCGATAGAAAACCTTACAGAATGTATTATGCAATCAGCAAGATTTATGCAGAAATCATCCAATCCAAAGTACACAAAAATGCAACCGTGGTATAGCTGAGGCAAGGAGGAATGGTAATGAAATTGCGAAGAGAGGTCCAAAGAAGTGCTTCAAGTGAATACAAGCATACGCAGTGTGAAACTTTTCTTAACAATGTCCCAAATAGCAAGGAACTCTGGGCACTTCTGAGAGAAATCAATAGAACGCACAACAGTAAAGCTATTAAAGTCGATGCGCACAGACTGGCGTTACATTTCAATAACCTAATATTTCGCCAGTTTCGCCTTGTCGTATGTGTCAATTCCAGAACTGGACCGAGCAATAGTACCCACGGAGGTATCGAAAGCAATAGCTCGCTCTAAGAACAGAAAAGCACCTGGGCAGAATAGAGTCTTTGCGGAATTTTTAAAAAAAGCAACTCAACAATTTATAGTACACACGACAGACACTTTCAACGTCATATTTAAGTCAGCAGAAGTCCCAGAGAGATTTAGGAAAAACATTATCGGTGGTGACACAGTATTCACTAGAGATTTTGGTATAAACGTTTGCATTTCCCATTTCAATTGTACAACTTTATATGTAATGTGAAAAGTACACAGACAAAAAGATCACGATATTTAGTATCAATCTGGTATTTTGTAGTATCAAATCGGCCTTCATCTGAACAATACCCAGATGATATGTTCGAATATATCACTTTGACATTTCGAGCACATCAAAGTGATATTTTATCAGATCAACAATTTGATATTCTTTAATATCAATGATATATTATTATAGTATTAAAGCTATATTTTCAAAATACCTGTAGGAAATGGTTTTAGGATCAAAGAAATATTTTTAAAATATCAAAAGGGTATTATTGTAGTACACCAATGCTTTATTTTTATAATATCCAAGCAATATTTTTATAATACATATTACAATTATTATGACAATTATCTTCCTGGAAAAATCTGCTCTTTGTCGCTGGAAGAAATGTAAATAAGTCGGTCGAAGTTAAATCCACACTCTAGAAAAATTGTAAAATAAGTATATTGAGAAGAAAAATTATTTTAATACAAAACTTACCAATTAATTTTTCGTACACCAAATTGTCAATGTCAAGTTTTTCTAGCAGCTCAACCAGTTTTATATCTTCCATTTTAAACTGTAAAATTATAAAAAATGAATAAATAAAAAATTAATATATTTAAACTCGCATAAGTTTGTTTGTGCATGTGTGCGAAATCTGCCGAAAGCAAAGGCTGATCTAGGCGCTTTTTATACCCTTGCAAAGGGTATTATAATTTTGCCCAGAAGTTTGCAACGCATAGAAATATTCATTTCCGACCCCATAAACTATATATATTCTTGATCAGGGCGACGAGCTGAGTCGATTGAGCTTTGTCCGTCCGTCTGTCTGTCCGTCTGTCTGTCCGTCTGTCTGTCCGTCTGTCTGTCTGTCCGTCTGTCTGTCCGTCTGTTTCTACGCAAACTAGTCTCTCAGTTTTAAAGCTATCGAGCTGAAATTTTGCACAGAGTCTTCTTTTTACTGCACGCTGCCTAATATGTCGGAACCGACCGGATCGGATCACTATGATCTTATAGCTGCCATAGGAACCATAGGTCGGAAAATGGGTTTTAGTGAGAAAAACTTTTTTGTTTACAATGTTAACGTGATTAAACTCGGTCATTAATAATATTATATGCTTTCAAACAGATTTGCAAATTTTGGTCAAAATCGGTTGACTATATCTTATAGCTGCCATAGGACCGATCGGTCGGAAAATGGGTCTTAGTGAAAAAAAACTTTTTTGTTTTTAAGTAAATCGTTCTTAAGGTCGGTGATTATCAATATTAAACGCTTTTAAACTAATTTGAAAAAGTTGATCGACATCGGGTGACTATATCTTATGGTTGCCATAGGACCGATCGGTCGAACATGAGTCTTGGTAAAAAAATTTTTTGTTTAGTTTTGTTAGCGTCCTTAAACTCGCTGATGACTTATTTTATATGCTTTCAAATAGATTCGCAAAATCGGGCCGAAATCGGATGACTATATCTTAAGGCTGCCATAGGGCCGATCGGTCGGAAATTGAGTCTTAGTGAGAAAAACTTTTTTCAGACGTTTTTCTGTCGGAAAATAGGTTTTAGTTACAAAATTTTTTGATTTTTATGTAAGCGTTCTTAAACTGTGACTGTTGCATTTGCAAGGGTATAAAAACTTCGGCACAGACGAAGTTAGCTTGGCCTTCTCGTTTGTTCTGCCCTTGAACGTCAAACAGCACACACATATACATACATACATGCATATTTTGCATGTACATTTGTGTGTACGCCTGTTTGCATATGCATGTATGCGTGCTTGTGTGCTGTTTGACGTTCAAGTGCAGAACAAAAAAAAAAACGCATAGCGGACACAAAATATGTACACATACATATGTACATATTTAAACACGCACTTCTACTGCGTAGAGAGCTCAAAGTGAAAAAAAAACACGCACAATATGTATGTATGAGTGTGTAGCGACTGAATAAAGACAATAGCGCTTTTACAATTTACAAATTTGCAAGTACAACAACGGTACAACAAAACACACACATGCAATTCACATTTTATTCACTTTTACCGTTTACATTTTTTTTAGGCACCGCACTTTTTTTTATACTTACCTCTCACACGCGCCAGCACAGATCGATTGACAAAATTCGCAAGAAGAAGCTTGAAGTTCGCTGCAGACCCGACGCCAACTTCGAAACATTCACGAAGAAAAAACGACCGGCATTCGTTTTCGCGCTTGCGGCAGCAGAGCAATGAGCATTGTTTTTGTTTTTTTCTCTTTGATTTGAGAAACTCTGTGTGTCTCTTTCTACTTTCAGAATTATTATGTCTACTTTGATCTCAAATCATATCACTAGGGCATTTTTCATATCACTTTGATCATTTCACATTTCAATATAATATTTTTAGTATCAATGTGGTATTACAGGTTCATATTGATATTAAATAGTGTCACTTCGATATGCAAATATTGATATTACTGATATGATATTGAGATGCCTGACCTTATTTTTTTCTGCGTACACTTCGGTTGCTAGATCAGATGGTGAATTTGAGCGATTTGGAACCAACTGCTCAAATCTACTTGGCTTTGAACAGTCGGTTTCAATTCGCTTTACTTTCGACATCTGATCTAGTAACAGAGCTGTTTTGGGACACTTCACATATTAATTAAAGCAGTTTCAATTTGAAATACAAGCGTTTATACGAAAATCACTAGTGATTTTTCTGTCACTCCCCCCCTTATATATCCGATCTATAATAAGTGGAGGAAAGCTAACTTCGGCTCGACCGAAGTTTCAAATTGAAACTGCTTGTATTTGTATAATTTATATAAATTAAGGTTTTAAATGATTTTCGTTGAACATTCTTACCTGAGTTATTTTCCAAACTCAGCAATAAATGGCACCACTACTTTGACTATTTGATAGCCAGTTTGTTATGTGGCAGCTATACGATGTATTCCTCAGATTTCGACCAAACTTCACAAAATTGTGTGGAAACTGATAATATTCATAACTGGAAAGTGTAAAGGCTCTATCATTGAAAAAAAAGTTTTTCTCGCTAGAACTACTTTTTCGATCGATCGTTCGTATGGCAGCTATACGCTATAGTCATTCGATTTTGATAAAAATTAGCTAAATTGTGTGATAGCATATAATATTGCCCAATAACAGATTTGGAAGCGATAGCATTGAAATCAAAAAAGGTTTTTCCTACTAAAACTTTTTTTCAGACCTAATCTTTGTATGGCAGCTATAGTATATAATTGTTCGATTTTCATCAAACTTGGTGGGAGTATGTGAAAGCATAGAAAACTGATCAATGGGAGGCCTGGGCTCGTTTGCATTGAAAACAAATCAGTTTTTCTCACTAAAAATAGTTTTTCGACCGATCGTTCGTATGGCAGCTATACGCTATAGTCATCCGATTTTGATCAAAATTAGTAAAATTGTGTGATAGCATATAATATTGAGCAATAACAAATTTTAAAGCAAAAGCATTGAAAACAAAAAATTTTTTCCTACTAAAACTTTTTTTCAGAACTATATTTTGTATGGCAGCTATACTATGTAGTTGACCGACTTTCATAAAACTTGGTGAAATTATGTAAAAGCATACAAAACTTACAAATTCGAGGTTTAGGCACGTTCGACAGATAGTTATATGGCAGCTATATGATATAGTCATCCGATCCGGTCGGTTCCGACAAATATGCAGCGTATTTGTACCAAAAGACTTTGTGCAAAGTTTGGTTAAGATAGCTTTTAAACTGGCGGAGAAGATAACATAGAAACAGCCGGACAAACGGACGGACAGACGGACATGGCTATATCAACTCAGCTCGTCAGGCTGATCAAGAATATGTGTACTTTATGTGGTCGGAGATGCTTCCTTCTATGCGTTACAAACATCTGGACAATTTTAAGGGTATAAAAAAGCTTTAAAATTTTATGGGCTTTCATCAAGAACATTTTCTACAGGTTTCGATTACTGTTACGGTCATTAAAATCAAATTGTTTCGCATACCTTTATTATACTCTGTACCAAAGGTATACAAAGGTGTACAAAAGTATGTAACAGGGAAAAGGAATCATTTCGGACCTGAGAAGTAATACCGAAATGCAGTCCCGCTGGGAAAACGAGTTAGGTGGCGGTAGTTTAGTGCGTTTAGGGTCCCACACTTTGATCGCAATACTCCATAAAAAAAGGAAGCATAGCAAGAATATACAAAGTCTAAAACTATAAGGTAGGACCAACTTACTGCAGCGAGCTGTTCCGTTAAAGTGGCTTATAAACTGGATTATGATAGCGAGAGGGGATCTGTTATGGTCGAACAGCTGTCCAAGAAGGATTTTGAACAGTGGTAACCATATAACAGCAAGTATGTAGATATTATCAGCATTTTATAGGGAGATGCCCTGTTGAAAGGGAATTTTGTCTGCGTTGCATTGAGAAGCGCAAACTAACAGCAGCAGAAGTACTCATGACCTTGAATAAAGTATAGAAGAAACTGCCTAGATTTACAGAGGTGGCTATTATATTGCAAATATTATGCCAACGTTAACTTAGCATTCCATTAATTTGTTATGGCGCCTTTGTTATATCAAGTTGCCTTTTTAAAACTGCTATAAAAATTGATGGTGGCAATCTAGTGGTCCTCCCATAAATTTAAATTTTGATTATCGGGTTTAACAGGCTATAACTTTGCTTGTGATCCTGACAAAAATGCAACAAAATTTCCATAGTTAGTGCATATGTTTAGCTATATGATAAGATGGTTCCAATAAATGATCGACAAAAACCATGGCTTGTAGCAGATGCTAATGTTGTTCCATTGCTTGAAATAAGCATAAGAAAGTACAACTTTAAGAGTAAAATCTAACGAAAAGACGCTTTCGTTTGTTGTCTTTAGTGATCAACAGGCATCTCGCATTTTGCATAAAAATCTGTGAACTCCAATGAGTGGGCCAGCATTTGAGTCAAACATTCCTCTCCTTTGTCTAAATCTTTACTTTTTCCAACTCATAAGCAACGAAATCAATTCAAATCAAATCAAGCCAAGCATCTATCAGGAGTGAGGGCAGGTGAAAGGACACACACGCACTGGTCTAGGCAAGGAAACGCCATTTAGTAGCACAAACAGAGCAACTTCCGTTATGCGGATGTACGGATGTGCAGACCAAACGAAATGAAAAGCTTTAGCTCCTTCCCTCATCCTCCTCCTACTTCCCCTTTCCACAAAAAGGAAAGTTGGACAGCAAGCAGAACCCAACTCAAAGGCAATGGAAACAGACAGGCGTCGAGACAACGCACAGACAGACAGAGAGACAGACAGACGAACAGACAGACGGAATGGCGATAATCAGAAACAGAAAGAGAAATCAAGTAAACGGCAACATCTCCGTTTGGGGTCAGTCTGCACGTTCAACGCATAATTTATGCAAACTAAATTTCCACTTTAACATTTCAGTTTTCCCATCGCCATCGCCATCCTTTGCCACCCCAGCAATTAAATGGAACACAAATTTCTTGTCCTTGTTGGCAGCAGACATAGACCCCGTCATTATTTATGGCTTCCTCTCCTTTATATTCTTTTTTACCCGATTTACGACGAATTGCAATTAATAAGACCCTCTCGACCAACCGGCGAACCATTCATTCAGCTTCAGCCACAGAAACCGCTTGGGTCAACAGAAATTCCTTTTTGGTTCGCTTCTGTGATTTCTGGGCCTAAGCTGCAAACAGACAAATGCAAACAAATTAAATAAAGTTAATAACAAAATCTTGTTTTCAACATAAACAAGAAATATGCAAATGACTCAATAACATGCGAAACATGCTGAGAGAGCAGAATGCAAGGGGAAAGACGAAAGACACGTGGCTGATGCCTAAGTAAATACGAAAACGGGGCTGCCCGGGTTCAAGGGTTCATAATTAACAATTTGCATTTGGGTTAGCTACACTCAGCCATGATTCAATAGAGAGTCCACAAACGTAACAAAGTTATGCCAGAAAATCAGTTAGACCCTCGTTATTTGCTAATGATCTCAACCAACAGTTGGTCAGTTATGAACTATGACTATCGGTCCTTCGAGCCGGACCACAAACCGAATATACTAAATCTGGTTCCCTAAGTGAACTTGGCCAAATATTACTTGGATAACTAAAATGAGGAATTATGAAAAAAACCCTGTTAGAACCTAAGTTTTTCACTCTACAAGTTAAGAATTCGAAGACTTCATAATGGGTTCGAGGATCAGCAGAATTTTACTTTTAGAAAGAAGTACAACAAGTGCCAAAGTTTTTATTTATGTGCTAACTTTTTTATGTAGCCCTGTGGCGCCAGCCTTACTGTGTGAAGTACTACCCATCGCCATACTAAGCGTGTGAAGTACTATCCATCGCAGCTGCTCGAAATACCACTCACTGCTGATGTGTCGCCACAAGAACTGTGTGAATTACCACCAATCGTCCAAGTGGCATCAGCCTAACTGTGTGAAGTACCTCCCATTGTCACTGTAACGCCGCACAAACTGTTTGAAATACCACCCATTGCTGCTGTGGCGCCAAACGAACTGAGTGAAGTACTACCCATTGTCGCTGTGTCGACACACGAACTTTACGAAGCATTACCCATTGCAATTGTGCCGCCACACGAACTGTGTGAGATATTTATTAACCAATAGCATGAAACCCGTAGCGCTTTGCTGCGCCGCCATCAGTATAGAACCGATATCCCACATCCACACATACCACCCACTTCCCACCCACATCCCACCCATTTCCCACCCACACTAACCACCCAGTTCCCACCCATTTACCACCCACTTCCCACCCAGTTGCTATCCACTTCCCACCCACAACCCTCCCACTTCCCACCCACTTCCCACACACTTCCCACCCACTTACCAACCACTAACCACTCACATCCCACCCACTTACCACACACAACCCACCCACTTGCCATACACATCCCACTCACTTACCACCCACTGAACAGTGGGCATCCCGGCGGTATTTCCAACAACAAAATGAAATTACAAATGAATTCGAATTTTATCATCATTACAAACCGTCATTTCAAGTCAATCGGATGGAAAATAGTTTATTGCGTGTATAATTTTTTAGAATTAATAACTCGAGTAAATGAATACATATTTTATTGAAAATTTAAACTTAAGGTTTTTAACGCATTCATCACTTATTCTATAAATATAAACTTTCTAGATCAACTATATATCATAGCTCCCATACAACTGAATAATATACATTTTCGAGTTCTTAATTTAAACTATGTGAAGCAACAAAAACAATTTCATGTGCTAACAATTACGTAATTAATCAGAATCTGATGAATCTGAATCATTCATGGAATTTTTGAAGTTAGCGAGCAACCCAGCTACGACTTTATCTAACTTTACATCTTTATTAGACATTTTTGATGATTTCGACAAAGATGATATTAGCGGATCTGAAGATATGAATAACCCATTCATGACGTCTTCCATCGTATTACATCTGTTATTTTTACGGGAATGGTTTTGCCGTAAATCCCGGAATTCTTTATTCCTCGCTTCAAGGGCTTCTTCGGACATCATGCCAATAAGGAGTGCTACATGGGATATAATGTCTGCACCATGTATTAACACTTTGTACACAGAAGACGGCATGTAAAACTAAGGATATGTGTCGACAAATATCTCAGCTGTTTGCATGGCATATAAGCGGAATGCATCTGTATTGACTTCATATCCACTAGCCATAACACGTAAAATTATACTAAACTTGTAGAGAAGAGATCTCAGAGATGGTAAGAGATAGAGGTTTGACATGTATGGGACATATATTTCTAATACCTGCAGGCAGATCAAGTTTATTTTCAATTTTTACCACGCCCCCTTGCGCCTCCGCAATTTGGAAAAAACGTCATATCTCCTACAGTTTTGATGATAGATGGTTCGTTTTTTTCAAGAGATATCTAGAACTCAAAATTATTTATCGATTTGCTGAAGGAATGATAAAGATCGGATGAACGATACTCAAGTTATGAGCCAAAAACGGCCAGTAAACACCCCCCACCCACCCCACCCATAACCTAAGCATTGCGTTCAGCAGAAGCAATCTTAGTGAGAGAGAGAGAGAGAGAGAGACTTAGAGAGCGCACTGCGTTGTGCGTTGTGTGTTAACTAGCCGTTTGACTCGTGACCAAATGCGAGCTGCGACATTAAGGGTGCAGAGTATGTTATAGTCGGGCTTGACCGACTTTCCTTCTTGTTTAATTGAAAGTCTGTACGATATATGTAAGATAGAGTTGATAAGCCACAATTATAAAGATCTACCTCAACTGGATAACTTTTTACCAAACTTAAGTTGTTCATATTTTTTGGTACTGCTCTACAAATTCCACATGTCTGTGTAGAGGCTACTGCAAGGACGCAAAATGTTTTGCCATCCAGCATTGTACAATGAAACACATGGGAAATTCTAAATGAGCTGAAAATTGTCGGCTTAATTGAAAATATTTGGCTATTTATACTCTCAGTCTCTGCACAAAATAAATTCGATCGATTCTTTTTGGCAAATTTGTTTTATGGGCCGACAATAGCGAGTTGACGAAGGTCGAGTGTTTTTCCACAATATTGTGGATCCAAGCTGAACTCGTAAGGAAACAAGGCAAACTGCAAACAGGTGCTGATCGGCCATACTAGTTTCACCATCTTGAAACTTTTGGCGATAGGTTGCGTGTCCACTGCTTCCATCGCAGCCCCATTTATATATTGCAGTTAAACTTAAACTGTTGTTGTTCACTGAAATTTCATTTTCAAAAACTGGCGAGTGTGCTTCTATAATTCGGCTTACAGTATGATCTACTAAATTCTGCAGTGTTGTTTCAATTCCTTTGGATAGTATATAACCTTCGCCGAATGCAGCTTATGGTAACTTGGATATATATCTGCATTTCTTTCCTTAGCACTACATCGTGTTAGCTTGTATGTACACACCTGATCATATTAATAGGTACACACCGGAATTTTTTAATTATAGATGGTTTTTTCGTACTTTTAGTGTTGACAACTTTTTAATTTTTGGTTTTTTGTTGTTGTCAATGTCTGGCCACATTGTGACAAAGAGTTGAAATAGGGGCTGCCCCGTATATCAAAGCTTTTCTATAAATTGCGAGTCCACCACACATTTCGCCTGATCATAATAATAGGTACAGTCTCCGTTTCTCACAAGTATCAAGTGAATAATTTTGTAATCAATGATCTTTTGATAACTAAAGGTAAATTAAGTATAGCTCCTGTCAATACAGAGAATTAAATAATTATTTTTTTTCAGAAAAAATGGGTCGAAATTCTTCATTGTACCAAAAGAAGCAGCTTGATTGGTTCTTAGTCTGAGAAAAGAAGGCAAATCTTTACAAGCCATCGCCAAATTAATGAACAGGTCTCATAATTTTGTTAAAAATGCATTAGAAAGAAAACCAAGACAGGAAACCCGTGGAAGGCCACAAAAAACAACAGAATCCCTTGACCACTACATTTAGCACTAACTTTGAGCAAAAAGGAGCCATTTAAGTCATCAAGGGCTATTGCAGCCGAAATTGGGAATTCAGTTAGTGCTCCAACTATCCGAAGACGACTACAAGATGCCAACCTACCAGGAAGAATTGCCAGAAAAGTCCCACTTATGCGCAAAAAAAATATCACCATGAGGCAAACTTTTCCAAGGGACCACAAAGACTGGGTAGGATGCACCGGGGAGAAAAAATGGAGAAACATATTATGGAGCGATGAAACCAAGATTAATTTGTTTGGGAATGACTGTGAAAGGAATGTTCGACGCCCTAATGGAAAGGAATTCCATCCACGGTTTACAAAAAAAACAGTCAAACATGGCGGTGGCAATATAATGGTATGGGGTTGCTTCTCCTGGTACGGCGTAGGTCCAATTTATCAGACTACGAACAAAATGAATGCTGAAGAGTACAAATCCATTTTGGAAACAGTTATAGTACCGTATGCTGAGGAAAATATGCCATTACGTTGGGTATTTCAGCAAGAAAATGATACTAAACACATAGAAAGGCTGTTATTTAAATCTTTCGAGAACCAAAAAGTTGACGTTCTGAAGTGGCCAATCCCCCGACCTTTACCCCATTGAAAACTTGTGGGGAGACTTAAAAAAGAAATTGGCAAAGCATTCATTTTTAAATAAACAAAAATTATTATTATTATTATTTTCTTACCAACACATGAAGTGTACCTATTATTATGATCACACTGAAAACGCATCTGAAACACAAAATGATCTCTTTTATGTTATATTATTATTCTATGTTACAATTAAGTTTATTTTATTAAAAACAAATAGTTTAAGAACCAATGAGAACAAATTTTAAGTTTGAAACAATGAATAAAACTGTTTTCTGTTACCTTAAAGTCAGAGTTGATGTGTGTACCTATTAATATGATCAGGTGTGTATGTTTTGTGTGACCGACATCTATATACAGAGCAAGCGCTTCTTCAGGTGAGTAAGGAATTTGTAGCCTTACTTGTGTCTTCAGCGACTTTTTAATTTTTTGTCCGGCTATCTTTATCTTTATTTAATGTAGAAACAATTGTTGATGAGCTTCGCAGTCCAGACATTTCACCTAAAAAGTGGAACAGACTTAACAGTTGGCCGTAGTTGGTTATCATTTTGAATATTTTCACACCACAAGGACTTACACTTTACATAAATGCTAACATTAGCTTGATCAAGAGTGACAGACGTTAGTTATAGTCCAAAGAAGTCAGTATACGCTACAAAACCATATATGCTAATGCAACTTACTTCTACCACAATTTTTTTGCTACACATGAAAAGATGGGTCACAAACATATAATTTTTATTTAGTTCATACCTTATCTGAATGAGCAAAAAAGATATTGACTCAATAAACTTTAATTTCTTTGATTTTTTGCTCAACCAACGAGAGTCACAAAATGCAGGCAAATCTTTGCAGGCCACTTGCAAAACATATGCTCACTTTGAAAGCTCGCAGCTGATCCGGAATGCACCTAAGAATTAGTTCAAAAGCTTTTATAGCTTGAGCTATGGCAGCCTCAAGATATAGTCATCCGATTTCGGCCCAATTTTGCGAATCTATTTAAAAGCATATAAAATAAGTCATCAGCGAGTTTAAGGACACTAACAAAACTAAACAAAAAAATTTTTTACCAAGACTCATGTTCGACCGATCGGTCCTATGGCAACCATAAGATATGGTCACCCGATGTCGATCAACTTTTTCAAATTAGTTTGAAAGCGTTTAATATTAATAATCACCGACCTTAAGAACGATTTACTTAAAAACAAAAAAGTTTTTTTTCACTAAGACCCATTTTCCGACCGATCGGTCCTTGGCAGCTATAAGATATAGTCATCCGACTTTGACCAAAAATTGCAAATCTGTTTGAAAGCATATAATATTATTAATGACCGAGTTTAATCACGTTGACATTGAAAACAAAAAAGTTTTTCTCACTAAAACCCATTTTTCGACCTATGGTTCCTATGTCAGCTATAAGATATAGTCATCCGATTTTGACCAAAATTGTCAAATCTGTTTGAAAGCATATAATATTAATAAGGGACGAGTTTGAGGACGCTAACATTGAAACCAAAAAAGTTTTTCTCAGTAAGACCCATTTTCCGACCGATCGGTCCTATGGCAGCTATAAGATATGGTCATCTGATTTTGACCAACGTTTGCAAATCTGTTTGAAAGCATTTAATATTAATAATGACCGTGTTTGGGAACGCTAACAATAATAACAAAAAAGTTTTTCGCACTAAGACCCGTTTTTTGACCGATGGTTCCTATGGCAGCTATAAGATATAGTCATCCGATCCGGTCGGTTCCGACATATTAGCAGCGTGCAGTAAAAAGAAGACTCTGTGCAAAATTTCAGCTCGATAGCTTTAAAACTGAGAGACTAGTTTGCGTAGAAACAGACAGACGGACAGACAGACGGACAGACAGACGGACAGACAGACGGACGGACAAAGCTCAATCGACTCAGCTCGTCGCCCTGATCAAGAATATATATAGTTTATAGGGTCGGAAATGAATATTTCTATGCGTTGCAAGCTTCTGGGCAAAATTATAATACCCTTTGCAAGGGTATAAATATAGATGTCATGTAAACACTTCCTTTAGAAAAAATGCCTTTTCTTATTTGGGTTAGTATGGGAGGCATGGGCTTGGTCCGTTCGGTATAAAAACTTTTTTCGAAATAAGGACTCAATCTAAGCATTATCTGTGCCAAATTTTGATCCGTTATCCCAATATTTGGACTTTATGTCACATTTTCGAGTCATTCTGAAGAAATCCCCATAGCCCTTGCCGCTGGGCAAAATCAATCATCGGATTCAGACCATCAGCAAGGGAGGTGGCAGATCCCTTGACTCTTAAGCCTGAAAGTCCGTTGGACGTACAGCCCTAACATCCTTTTCATATTGGGCCCAGCATTGTCAAAGCTGCGAAAGCCTGCTCAGTATGATTGCAAAGTATCTACGAGTCATATGGTTACACCAATGAAAGCTGCACTACAGCTGTGACTTTTGAGTGACCACCTAGACTACTGCTTCTACCTATGGAATCCCGCAGCTTCGACTTGGACAGTTTTTTCGAAGCTGCGGCCAGTGTGAATAGACTAGGTATAAATTGAGACAACTTCTGGGAAGATTAATATCTACGGCTACTGGTGGGAGCTATCTCCATTGCTCCAGCCCCAAAAATGCACAAAAGAGCAGGCCCAACACGTTCTCTTCGAATGTGTTCGCTTCAAGTTGCAAAGGCTGACAGTGAGGACAGTTGCGTTAACTTCTGGATTCTACCTGTGTTTTGATCGAGCTGCTTATACTGAAGCGCTTGTGTTGGACTTGCTTCCTTCCGTGCCTTGCGGTCATTCCCCTCTATAGATACCAACTCTTTTATGCTGAGGTTAAAGTGCCAGAATTTTAGCAGAAATTAAACAAACAAATAATAAATCAACTTTTACCCAAGTAGCCTTTGTCTTTCACATTTTAGTTGACTTGCACAAGTGCCGCCTTCAATATATTCAATTGTGCTCGAGAGCTCACCGCTTTCGGTACTCTCGGAGCACAATTTTTATTTTTTTTTTGATTTCAATTCCAAACTGCCCATGGACCTTTTTTGGTGTCCATATCACCTTCCTTGACTGGCATAAATCAATCTGTGCATTTCGTCTATTTTATGCTTGCTTTGGTCATTTATCTTCTTCTCTTGTTTCTGTGAGCAAAGTTTTCATTTAAGTTTTTTTAGTTTTACACGAAGGAATTATTACTTAATTTTGTTTTTTTCTGAGTTTTTTTTTAAGGACACTTCACTCTCAAGTGTTGGTGGTGGGAATGTCAAACAAATAGGATTATAGCGCGGTTCGGCAAATTTTTTTTTCAGAAACATAAAATTTGGACGGCTGAGCTCAAATGGAATGACCCATATGTGTATGTCTATTTAAACCATCCAGAGGAGTAGACAAAAAGAGGCAGGTCCTCTAAGGGGCAGATCAACCGGACCACCCAAGTCTTTATAGAATGGTTTTCCCAGTCGCAAAGAAGGTGTTGGATGCAACTACGACAGAAGTCAGGGTAAGGGTGCGCGCATCCTGATGGCTATTTGATCTATGGTGGAATGCCCCGTTATGACTCTTCTGTCCTTGCTAAACACCTCAAACAGGCAGAATCACTTTGCAACAAAGCAATCAAGCAGATAGTGGCGTAGCTTTCTTCAGTAGACTTGGAACTAGCGCCCAACAAGACAGAAGCTGTCTTAATTAGCAGCCGGAAAAAGGTGGAGACTGCTCAAATTACAGTGGGCAATGTGGCGCTTACCTCAAAGAGAGCGCTGAAGTACCTGCGGGTAATGCTTGATACCAGGCTCAGTTTCCGGGAGCACATGGATTACGCAAGTGCAAAAGCAGCATCTACTAACAGGGCGCTCTCTAGGATGATGCTAAATACCCGAGGCCCGAAGCAAGGTCGAAGGGAGCAATCCGCATTCGCTGTGCATTCCGCGCAGTGTCAGATGACGCAGCGCTAGTCATTGTAGGCGTGCCACCCCTGAATGAACTAGCCTCAGTGAACACGAAGGTGTTTAACGAGGTTCACGGCAGGAACCTTCCACCAACCCACAAAAAGACAGTGCGAACTTCTGCCCCAAAAAGAAAGCATGCTCAGATGGCAAAGCCGGTGGGATTCTTCGACAAAGGGTCGTTGGACTCTCACCGCCTCATACCCAACCTTGGAGAATGGTTCAACAGGAAGCACGGACAGGTAAACTCTTATCTGACCCAGCTATTAAGCGGTCATGGCTGCCTTAGAAGCTACCTGCACCGCTTTGGGCATGAGGCTGACGCGAGCTGTACCTGAGCATGCCTTCTTCTTGGCAGGCTCAGCAGCGCCAGGCAGCACCTAGAGGGAGCTCTAAGCCCTGGACGCCTATCAGTGGAGTGTATAGTCCCACTCATGCTGGAAAGCAGCGAGAACTGGCTTGTGTAATGATCGAGTTACGTAGGCTGGAGCGGAATAGAAGGAGCACGTTGGAGTAAGGGTACTGATGGTTTTGCGAAGCAATGCTTTACGGCCATACCGCAAAATCTCCAGCCACCTACCTCTTTAAGACCAGTTATAAGTGTAGTAAATAGATAAAAATAAATGAATTAAACCAAAACAAGAAAGAAAGTCGGTCAAGCCCGACTATAACATACTCTGCACCCTTAATGTCGCAGCTCGCATTTGGTCACGAGTCAAACGGCCAGTAAACACACAACGCAGAACGCGGTGCGCTCTCTAAGTCTCTCTCTCTCTCTCTCTCTCTCTCTCTCTCTCTCTTTCTCTCACTAAGATTGCTTCTGCTGAACGCAATGCGTAGGTTTTGGGTGGGATGGGTGGGGGGTGCTAACTGACCGTTTTCTGCTCATAACTTGAGTATCGTTCATCCGATCTTTATCATTCCTTCAGCAAATCGATAAATAATTTTGAGTACTAGATATCTTTAGAAAGTATGAACCATCTATCTCCAAAACTGTAGGAGATATGAAGTTTTTTCCAAATTGCGGGGGCGGGAGGGGGCGTGGCAAAAATTGAAAATAAACTTGATCTGCCTGCAAGTATAAGAAATATATGTCCCATACATGTCAAACCTCTATCTCTTACCATCTCTGAGATCTCTTCGTTCATACGGACGGACGGACGGACAGACGGACAGACGGACATGGCTATATCGACTCGGCTGTTGATGCTGATCAAGAATATATATACTTTATACGGTCGGAAACGATTCCTTCTCCCTGTTACATACTTTTGCACAAACTTAATATACTCTGTGTACCTTTGGTACAGAGTATAAAACTCGAACCTCAAATTTCCGAACCTTAACCGTTGGTAAATTTTGGTTCGAACCTGCAAACCGGAGGTTCCCAAAAAAAATTTTTTGGGTTTGCCGCGCTGGTTGTTGGATTTGGTTCAAGACAGTTCTTCAACGGCTTTAATGTCGACTAAAATTGAAATGTTCCTTGGAGTTTCGTCCAAGTTGAAGATAGTTTTAGCTGCTTGTCAGACTGCATAGATCTCTGCCTGATAAACGCTACACCAGTTCGGTAGATGGTGTGAGAACTGTGTAGCAAGTTCTTTGGAGAAGATGCCAGCTTCTGTGCCCTCTTTCATCTTCGAACCGTCTGTGTAGATTTTAAACTTGTTCTCCCTGATGGTAGTTACTTGCTTCCATTGCCCTCTCTCCGGGAACCAGGTTCTAAAGTTATCGTTCCATTTTTGAGCTGGTTTATAATTAGTAGTCGCTTCGCTTTGCCTCTGCAGTTATTCCTACTTCAAGCAGTATACTGCTGTGGCCTGAAATAGATGCTTTAAGAAGTTTCAGTTCCCGGAGTCTTACTGCGCTTTTCGCTGTTGACTACTTCGGTAAAGTGTCTACAGTTTCCAGGTTCAGAAGGTAGATGGCAAGTATCCTGTTATACCCAGGCAAGCCGCTCTTTAAACTTTATGTAGGTTGCTTAGTTGGTATTTGGTGTTAGGCGCCTTTCAGCAGACCAGCGCTTCATATGTAAGAATGGGTCAGTGAATGATATACGTTTGCAGTTCCCATCTCCTTCAGAAAGTCTTTTTGTAGACGTGCCTTCTTCATACTTTCCTTGAAGTTTTTCCTCCAAGAGAGTTTCGAGTCTAGAATGACCCCCAGATACTTGGCCTCCTTGACCATGTTAAGCTGCGTTCGCCCAAAGGAAGGGGTGTGAATTCCAGGATCTTGAACTTCCTCGTAAACAGCTACAGTTGGGTTTTCTGTGGGTTGACCCCTAGATCGTTCTGTTTTGCCCACCAAAGGGTTTTCGAGTAGTTCACTGATTGTGGGTAAGAACTCACCCGCTACCAATTCAACCAGGTCATTTGCGTATGCTGTCACCCTGCAACTACTAAACTTCCTAATAAGAAGAAGTTCGTTAAGAATCAGGTTCCAAAGAAGCGGGGAAATGACTCTCCTCATATGTTGCCTGCACAGAGATTAGAGTTGATCACTCGGCTGCTTAGCATGCTTCTTAGCCAGTGAGTAATCATCGGGTGTGAACTAATTTTGGCAAGAGCAGCCGTTATGGACTCGCTCCTGACATTGTTGAAGGCTCCCTCAATATCCAGAAAGTCTGCCTAAGCAAACTCCCTATGATTCAGGGTCCTCTAGGCTCCCTACCACTGCATGTACTGACCGCAGAACTTACGGCTGATCTTGACAAATAACCACGCTCCGTGCAGCCAAGTGTGTACAACAAGCACTAGATTGATCTCCAGAATTCTGTTGTAAGCTCAGCTTTGCAGAATCAATCAAGCATGTTTGTTTATTTCGGCTTGCTGATGTGCTAAAAATTTCATGGTCAGCCATCTGTCCATCTTTCAGTCGCATATGTGCGCGCGCCCTTATGGTAGGCAGGTTGCTCACCGCTGAACGTGCGTGGTTGGGAGCAGGTAGAGATTTAGGAGTCGTTCCATCGTTTTCAGCTTTGCGGAATCAATGAAGTATGTGTGTTTATTTCAGCTTGCAGCCATCAGTTCATCTTTCAGTCGCATGTGTGCGTGCGCTCTTAAGTTAGACGCATGTGTAAGCTTAATTCAGAAGTGTAGATCCAGAAGTCGTTACACTGATGGGTCGATAACAGTGGTGTCCAAGCTCACACAGTCAAACATTCCGCTTGTGTGCGTAGCAGCGAAACACGAAGGAGTAAACGAACATTGCCTCGTGAGAGAACAAAAAGCCTAACACGCGCATCGTAAGAGAGCAAGCCGCCGAGCTTGCTATTTATAGAACACACCTATTCTCCCTCTCTTTACGTTTGTCGGCTGCGACGCTGGCAGAACTATGAGTTCCTATCTCATGGGATGGGCTTTTGGCATTTTGAACACCACTGGTCCAAAATATTTTTGTTGAGTTGTGGTTTTTCTTACCAGCCTAGGGAATGATGATCCTTACCTCCCTGTAGCATTCTGGAAGATGGCCTTGCTGGAGACATCCCTTAAATATCTTTGTCAGCCAAGGCAGCAGATTCAGCATCGATACTTGCAACAAGACTTGATCGTATGTCATCCGATTCTGGTGATTTAAAGGGTTGGATTGACTTGATACTACCCCCGATTATCTTTTACTCTGTGATGATTTTCTCAATCATCGTTGTGTCTATTTCGCTCTCTTCAAGTGTATTTGTATTCAGCATCCAGGCAACCTGGAAAGTAAGTCGTCACAAGCAGTTCCAGATATTCTTGGCTGTTTTTCGCTTGGACGGATCTTTGACCAGCACACGTCGAAGTCTGGTAGGTTTACTAGGACTAGCAATAACCTCGCACAATTTGGCGCAGGAATCTCTTCTTGCCTTTCTGCACGCCCATTTGAATTTCGAATAACTCTGTCGGTAGGCGTACCTGTCTTCTTATCGATGAAGGAACTATTGCTTAATATTGGTTTTTTGTGTGAGTATTGTTTTTATCTTAATTCTTTTAAATTGTTACTCGTAACCTATTCTCTATTCTCTATTCTTAATTTTGTTTTGAAACATTAATCCAAAAAATGAAATAAATTTAAATCTGCTTTGCTACACGAGGAAATCTAATAAAAACCCATTTCATTTGATAACAAACGGCATAAGACGGCAGGAGCAGCTGATGTGCAGCCTGGGGAAAATGGATTACAGCAATTTGCTTTGCTGCACAAACTAAGGCAGGAGCTGGAGCAGGAGCTGGAGCTGCTACTCCTTGCTTTTTGTCTCGATGGATAAATATAAATGCTGACACCAAAAGTCTGCGCTTAACTCTTTTTCTGTTTGTTGCTGCCGTTGTCTCAGTGCCTGTCGTCGACTGGATGAGAGTTTCTTCTTTATTTATTTTGGTAATCGCTTGGGAAGTTTTTGTTTTTATTTTCGACTGGGTCCAAGCAGCAGGATTACAAGTAATATGCAAAGAAGTCATGATCCTGGGCTATTTAAACGGCATCTGAATACCTAAAGATAGCTTCTACAACTATGATCCAATGCTACAAAATCATTTGTCAAGCAACAACAACCACTAGGGATGGAAAAAACAAAAGTTTGTATGTCTTGGTGGCAATTGTGCCATTTTGTAGTCGAAAATATGCGTAATCTGTCCTCGTAAGGGGGAAGATGTGTGGAAGGATCCCAGTTTAAGCCTCAGAGAGCGAAAATTAAAAAACTGCTTCTGAACCGATTCCAGTTGATCTTGATATTTTTGATAGTATGGAGACCAGACACACGACCCATATTCAAGGATTGGTCTTACCAGGGAAAGATACAGTTGCTTAGTAACGTAGGGGTCATTGAATTCCTTGGACCATCCCGAGAACTCCCATTGCCTTGTTTGCGATAACCGCTATATGACTTGGGTACAAATTGTACACCCAAATCATCCACTTTATCAATTCGTTCCAATGGGATTTTATCAATCATATAATCAAACTCATTTTTACTTGCTGAGATTAAGTGGAAGCCTATTCACCGAGCACCAGGTGTGAAGAGAGCTTAAATAGGATTGAAGGAGGAGAGTAGACGCCGGGTCATTATACGACAAACAAAGTTTCAGATCAGGGGTGCCCAGAATGAGCTTACGAGCTCGTGAAAGCCAATACAAATGCACAAAATACAACTCAAGCAAGAACAACTACAAGAAATAGAAAGAGAAAACAGATTTTGGTTTGTGTGTGTGAGTGAGTGTGTGGTCATTGCTGTCTCAAGCACACGCATGCGAGCGCTGACTACGCAAAGGCAACATTGTTGTTGCTTTTTAATTTGCTAGAGACATAGGAGAGAGAGAAGAGAGTCACATATGATGTTGTTGTTGCAGGTCTGCACGCGCCAACAACAAAACCTTCGTTCGGAAAGAAAGAGAGGAGAGCACGCATATGAAATTGTTTTTTTTTTTGTATAATGCCGCGTTTGTATATGGCCGCGTTTTTCATTGTTCCATTGTTTACCAGAGTAATAAATTCCAGTAAATTCGTAGATATACAGCGATTCTTCATGAAACCATGCTGAGATTTGTATATTACCGAGCGACAATAATGTTGTAGTTGGGAAGTCAGAATCTTTTCAAGAAGCTTTGGAATATCCGATAGTTTCGATACTCACCTGTAGTTCGATATAATTGACTTTGGACCCTTCTTATGAGTAGGAATAATGTAGGATTCCTTCCAAAGACTAGGGAAATCTCCCAGATGAAGAATTAAGTTGAAAAGTTTTGCAAGCGCCACACATAAAGAAGTCGGCACAAAGTTTTAACACACAGCTGGGCACTTTGTTAGGTCCTGCACTGAAAGACGACTTGATAGACTGCAAGCTGAAAAAAACGCTATCTGCATATACCACAGGGCATACAATGCAGCTGGAATTTGCTACTGAATAAGGATAAGTAGTGACCAAATTTTTTGGCGATGCAGAATAGCATCGTTGAAAAAATGTTGCAAATAGATTGGAAATATCCGAGTCATTGCCAGCCGTTACATTATCTAAGGAAAGGGTGTGCGGGAATTGAGAGGATCTTCTTTTAGCATTGACAAAGTTTGGGTCATCCTGAAAACTCAACTTACACCTAACCAAGTAGTCCTTATAGCATTCTGAGTTATGAACCATAAATTTGAAACGTGCCACCGAATATTTGGCAAAATCCACGCGGGATCCAGATTTTTTAAATTTTTTTGTAGAGCCGAGACTTAATGTTTTTAAGGTTAGCTAAACTTCTGGTGAACCATGGGGGCTCACGTAAGCGAAGAGAAGGAACCTAAAGGGGCAGAAATTTCATTAAACACTGTATACAGAACAGCGTAAAAAGCGTGTGTTGTTTTTTCTATATCCTGAGATGAGTCCAGGAAAGACCAGTCGACCCTGGATAAGGCCTCATTGAGACGTAGAAAATCAACCTTTTGAAAGCAAAAGGGTGCAATATTCTGGAAAAAGGGAGAAGTGGTGCTCGGTATATCTAGCTCGCAATCAATTTGTAGTGTAGGATGATGAATGTCCTCCGGAATTGACAGAGGCGGAATTCTGGATACCATCGAATTGGGAACATCGGAAACGAATTCCAGATCAAGAAGTCTGCTCAGCCATAAGATTTAAAAACTCGTGAGAGGCAGAAGAATACAGTTCGTAGGAATTGTCATAAGAAGCCCAAGAGATATGTGGGATATTGAAATCCCCAACGACCACTAGACGATCACCGTCACCCAGCAAGGAAGCAATTCGTTGTATGTGGTCAGCGTGAAGCAAACAATGAGCAAGGTCGGAGGCAGAAGGAATATATGAGCACGTTAAGAAAATGTTTGAATCGTGTATTTGAATTTTAACTGCTACGAACTCTATGTTAGTCGGTAAATCGCAAGAAATCTGCTGGAGCGGCCAAATTGCATCGAACAGCAATTAGGAATCCACCCCCACGACCAAAAGGACCGTCAGATCTATAAATAAAGTAGCGATCCGTTAGGATTTCATGATTAGAAATATTTTGATAGAGAGAAGTTTCGGTAAAAGCAACAGCATCTTGCATAAAACAAGCACTGTTGGTATGCAAGGTGCTGGGCTTACCGCGAAAATTAAGATTTTAGTTTTTTGGGTTTTTTTTTCGGTTTTTTGAAATCTGGGCAGAAGTTGAAGGGCCATTTTTATGATTAGATTACGAGTACGTGCTCAGGCCAGAACTTCGGATCAAACGCTCTGTCAATATATAAGTCAGGGAGCGAAATCTGAAAAGTAGAAAATTTTCTAACTTTCGCCCTGCTGGACTCAGAAATGTTAAGTTTAGAACAAATGTAACGCATCACAAGCACTTCCGTAGCCGCAGGCATGAGTAGAGACACAAAAATAGATTTAGGAGGTGGCACACCGATGATGTGAAGCATCATAAAGTTAACATTCTTACATGTAGCAAAGAAATGTCGAAATACAAGCACCGCGACTCTGCGCAATAACGGCCCGAACTGCAAGGATGCAACGTGCCAACGCAAATCCAAAAATTCTTCAACTTTAAACTACTCCACTTTTCGACTTTTAGTATCCATGGTGGACAAGTGCAATTACATTGAATGTAAGCAAGCCAAATGGGGATGTATTCCAATGGGTTTTTCCACTTGGATCATCTCTGTTGCCTTTTTTTTGCCTGTCAGCAAGTTTTGGTGCCTGGTTACTTGGTACAAGCAAAATGGCCAAAAAATGGTCGTCGTCGTCGTCGTCGTCGTCTTGTCAAAGCTATAAAATGTGCAACTAATACGATTACAAGCAGAGGACATCTTCATGACAAGGCAGCTTTAAGGTGGCGGCAGCGTTTGGGTGGGTGGGTGCGACACACACATGTTGAGAAGCAAGTTAAAGTTGAGTCAAATATATTTTAAATTATGATAAATTGACTTTCGGCTAAGAAACTTGACTTCCGGACTTTCGCCTCGCCTAGAAACTTCACTCAAAAGTTCAAGACTTTGGTTGGGGGAGGTTTTTGTTAGCTGGTTCCGGGGGTTGTCATCCTTATTATGCAGAGTCTCTTGCAAAGCGTGACAATGAGACAATGTCGTTGTCCTCGTCCTCGTCCCTCGGCAAGTGCATTACAGTGCGGCAAGCGTGCTAGTTGAATTTATTGTACTCCACTCAACGACTCTAGCGACTCCAGCGACTCCAGCGGCTGTTCTGTCCAACAGCAATTTGCAGTTTTACGCTTACTTAAATTGTGTCTAAAATGACAAGGGACCACGGGGAGGGTGGCTGTCGTTGCTGTTGTTGTTGTTGCTGTTGTTGTTGTTGATGTGTTGGGCCCAAAAAAAAAGGGTTTGCCCTTAGCAAGTTACCCACCCGCCACATCCACAGCCGCTTCCGCGTGTCGGCGTTAAAATTTTTATTATTATATGTTTTGTGTTTCTTCCATTTTTTTTTTTGTTTCATTCGAGGAAGTAACATTTGGAGCGCTATGTTTATGTTATCTGGGCTGTTGGTGGTACAATCGATATTAATATATGTTTGGGCATACAAATTGAAAATTATGACTAAAAGGGGGGGAGGGGGGGGGGGGGGAGTGGATTTATGAGGGGGAGAGTGGATTACCGCAGGGGCCAACAGAATCACAAGTTGTTGCTTGGCTTACTCTTTCTTTTCTCACTCACTTATCTCATTTATCTATGCATTTTATCATAGAAGTATGTAATTCTAGCGCCCACAGGGTGCCCACATGATGCTTATGGCAGTGCTTAGTATATAAATGGAGGAGCACTTCGTCTGTGCCGAAGTTTTTATATCCTTGCAAATGCTGTTTTTGAAATGTCAGAGCTTAAGAACGCTTACATAAAAATCTAAAAAAATTTTAACTAAAACCCTTTTTCCGACAGATAAACATCTGATTTCGACCAAATTTCGCGATTCTTTTTGAAAAAAAAAACAAATTAACAATCGCGGAGTTTAAGAAAGATAAAATTTAAAACAGAAAAGATTTTTCTCACTAAGACTCATTTTCCGACCGATAAGTCTTATGGGCAACCATAAGATATAGTCACCCGATGTCGATCAACTTTTTCAAATTAGTTTGAAAGCGTTTAATATTAAGAATCACCGACTTTAAGAACGATTACCTTGAAAACAAAAAAGTTTTTTTCACTAAGACCCATTTTCAGACCGATCGGTCCTATGGCAGCTATATGTTATAGTCATCCGATTTTGACCAAAATTTGCAAATCTGTTTGAAAGCATACAATATTAATCATAGCTGAGTTTAAGGCCGCTAACATTGAAAACAAAAAAGTTTTTCTCACTAAGACCCGTTTTTTGACCGATGGTTCCTATGTAAGCTATAAGATATCGTCATCCGATCCGGTTGGTTCCGACATATTAGCAGCGTGCAGTAAAAAGAAGACTCTGTGCAAAATTTCAGCTCGATAGCTTTAAAACTGAGAGACTAGTTTGCGTAGAAACAGACGGACAGACAGAAAGACGGACAGACAGACGGACGGACAAGGCTCAATCGACTCAGCTCGTCGCCCTGATCAAGAATATATATAGTTTATGGGGTCGGAAATGAATATTTCTATGCGTTGCAAACTTCTGGGCAAAATTATAATACACTTTGCAAGGGTACAATAATATTGCAAATAGATGCCGAACATCAGTAATAACACCCCGCGACAAAAGGGAACTGGCCAAAATTGTTAAGGCTGATCGTCGCCAATCTTTAAGAAATTTGGCTTCTGAGTGGTCGCAGAAAATTGGCAAAACTGTCAAGCGAGAATGGACGCGACTGCAGTTAAAAAATATTGGATATGGTTTCTATAAAGTATGTTTTGTTATTACCTATGCATCATACCCAATAAATTATCTTACTTGTAGGCCAAGGAAAAACCCTTGCTTACGCTTCGTCAAAAAAAAAAGAAGCGTTTGCAACGGGCGAGGATGTCTTGGACTCAAAGGCAATGTTACACCATCATATTTAGCGATGAAGCTATATTTGATGTTTGTGTCGGCGATACGAGAAAACGCGTCATCCGTACAAAGGCAGAAACATACCATAAAGACTGCCTTTAAAGGACAGTAAAGTTTCCTGCAAGCTTTATGGTATCTTTGAAGGGACGGTTAATGCTGTAGAATACATTAATATTTTAGAAGAAAGTTTGCTGCCATCAATACCAAAACTGGCAGATTGTGGTGAATTTACTTTTCAGCAGGACGGAGCATCATCGCACACAGCCAAACGAACCAAAAATTGGCTGCAATATAAACAAATGGAGGTTTTATATTGGCCATCAAATAGTCCAGATCTAAGCCCTATAGAAAATATTTGGTGACTAATGAGAAGAAAGCTTCGAAATGAGCCACAAAGGAACCTTTCTGACCTTAAAATTAAGTTGCAAGAGATGAGGGACTTGATTTCTCGAGAACACTGCCAAATTTTGTTCAAATCAATGCCAAAACGGGTTAAATGCGTAATACAGGCCAACTACAACTATAAAGTTTAGCTGCCATACAAAAAATAGTTTTGAAAAAAGTCGTAGTAGGAAAAACATTCTTATTTTCAATGCTATCGCTCCCAAACTTGTTACTGGTCTATGTTATATGCTTCCACACAATTCTGCCCAGTTTGATCCAAATCGGATGACTATAGTCAGTAGCTGCCATATGAACGATCAGTCGAAAAAGTAGTTTTAGTTAGAAAAACTTTTTTGTCTTCAACGCAAACGCGCCCAAACCTCGTATTTAGTTTTCTACGCTTTTACCTAATTCCACCAAGTTTGATGAAAATCGGTCAACTATATAGTATAGCTGCCATACAAAATGTAGTTTTGAAAAAAAGTCTTAGTAAAAGAAACTTTTTGGCTTTCAATACTATTGCTCCCAAACTTGTTACTGATCAATATTATATGCTACCACTCAACTCTGACTGTTTTGATCCAAATCGGATGACTATAGCATATAGCTGCCATAGGACCGATCGGTCGAAAAATGGATATTAGTGAAAAATTTTTTATTGTTTTCAAGTAAATCGTTCTTAAGGTCTGTGATTATTAATATTAAACGCTTTCAAACTAATTTGAATAATTTGGTCGAAATCGGATGACTATATCTTAAGGCTGCCATAGGACTGATCGGTCGAAAAATGAGTCTCAGCGAGAAAAACTTTTTTGTTTTCAATTTTATCGTTCTTAAACTCGGCGATGGTTAATTTGATATGTTTTCAAAAAGATTCTCGAAATTTGTTTGAAATCAGATGTTCATCTGACGGAAAATGGGTTTTAGCTACGAAAGTTTTCTGATTTTTATGTAAGCGTTCTTAAACTCTGTCATTTCAAAAACAGCATTTGCAAGGCACAGACGAAGTTAGCTTGGCCTTCTCTTTTTTTTTATTGAAATCAAAAATGGTGAGTTTTTAAACTATTCGGTTTATAAAAGATGACCCATGTGTAGCTTTGAAGATGAGGTTAAATGCTAAGCGCTCGGAATCTAAACTTTGTCCATAGAACCATTTTCCAACTGGGGTATAAATTTTCATAAAGATTTTGGAAAATGAGTTCCAACCAGATTGGGTGAAAACCAAAAGAGTTTCATACCACAGTTTTCCGGCCATTTTCCGACTTTGGGGGTACATTTTTCAAAAATTCAAAGGTTGCATTTTTATATTTTTTACGTTTAACTTTTAAAACAAAGTCGGAAAATGATCGTGTTCCATATTTTAGAGTTTGGACCTCGATTTCCGCCCAGGTGCGGTAAGTTTTCCGGAAGATTGGGATGCTACTATTGTGGGATTTCATATAGATCTTTGAAAATGAGTTTGATGATAAAGGCCTATTCTCAGATGAGATCAAAATTTAGTTCAGCACTAGATTTCATATAAATAGGACTGCCGTTCAAAAGCAATCAGATTTCAAACTGTTCAAAATTGTTTCTATTTATATGAAATAAAGTGCCAAACTAAATTTTCAACTCATCTGAGAATAGGCCTTAAGCAAATAAGTTTCACACTACAATTTTCCGCAAACTTTTTACATTTCCCGAAAGTATGTACGAAAATCTGGTCATAGTACTCACTTTTAGATTAAGATAAAACTACGGTAAGAAATCCAGCTTCACTTGTCTTATGGTTGGGGCTGTGCGGCTGTTACCAGTCAGTCAGTCAGTCAATAAGTCAGTTTGAAGGTATATAGATAGAAGATAGAACACGACACAGCCACTATTTATGCATCATTAACTCAACAATTGTGCCTTGATGTAAGTGAGCGATATGTGCTTTCAATAGTTGTTTTCTATTTTGAAAAATCTTCCAATTTGCTTTTGCCAGCCAATTAAAGGGCTTGACTGCGACATCACAATGGGCCACTATGTACCCCGTTCTGCATTCCATCTTAAATCACTTCAAATGCCACAGATTCAACGTCTTAGTTCTGTCATATCTTGCCGCTTACTTTGAGAATTGCTTACTTTTCCCGACCAGTTTCAATCGCATTCTACTGCATTTGTGTGCAAATTGTTTTGTCTGTTGCAGTTAAAGCAAATTTATTTGCTTGAGTGCACTTGGTTAATGTTTCAAACTATTTTTTTTATTTATTTCTTCTTATTTTTGTTGATTCCAAGGATAATACACAACAATTTCCAAGCAAAATAAACTGATATCCGTTTGCCCCCAGTGCGGTGGATTAGGTTGGGTTGGTGGGGCAAACTTGGCAATTTTATGCTTCAATTTCCGCTTCCTGTATGGAGTCGGCAGGTATACGTCTAACGGTTAAACGTGCAGCAGCAGCAGGAGGAGCAGAAGGAGGAAAGGCAGTCATCATGGCGGCGTCATTGGCAATTGAGTAACAGACAACCGCCCGAAGCTTCTTTCTTTCTTTTATTCTTGTTGTTTTTTTTTTTGTTATTTTATTATACGAAAGTGCTAGGCGGAAGGGGGTGAATGATGGTGGGGGGGATGCCTTCACCTGTGAGCACCATAAAATCCGCCTGCCCTCTGCGTCAGGTTTTTGTTTGGTTTTTACAACTGACTTGGCCGTTGGCTTTAGTGACATTTGACATTTGATATGCCTTAATCAACTATAAAAGGTGCACGTTAGACAGGGGATGCCATTTTTTTGGTGGGGGCGGGGGGGGGTTGTAGACAACCGCACATAAAACTGCAGCAACATGTGGCCATAAAACCGACTGCTGCTTAATAAATAATGCTACCCACTATTTCGCAATCTGTAATCATCATTTGAAGTTGGCTTGGCTGAAGCACAAAAAGGCGGGGAATGGGTAGCACGAATCTTACATACCCTTGACATGGTCAAGTAATTCATTCGCTTCATTTGCATTTATCAACTTGGTTAGGCCTGTACCCATTCTCTCCACCCTGCGGTGAGTTTTACCCAACGATAATTAATGAAATCTGACATGCATGGGGAGCTAGAGTCCTAATGGACATTGCCTCCCGGGCTGGTCGAGTGTATCGATGAGTGGCGACCGTGACGTTGAATGCTCTTAATGAGAAATCGTTTTAATTGAGTTTGCATGTTTATGGCTTGAGCCAGGGTATAGTGCTTTTTTGTTTTTTTTTTTGTTTTAGCTTTAGGATACCCTGCAATTACTTTAAAAGCCCAAGCAAACCCTTCAAGCGTCTGGCTACTATGGTTGGCCACATATTGTCATGTACAATGGCATCATTTGTGGGTTGGGTTTTGGGTTTTTGGGGACAAGGACAACAACATCAAATGTAACCGCAGGCTGCTGCTGCTGCTCCAATACTGCCCGCCTACCGACTGATGAGGGTCAATTGTCCATTAGTATGTGTGTGTGTGTGTGTGAGAGTGTGTCTATGTGGGGCTTCCTTGGGTGGGGCACACATGCTGCTCTTCAGGCAGCGCTGTCTACTAACTTTTGACATGCCACCACTCACACACACAGAAGGAGTAAACCTTCCAAGTGCAGCATCTGTGGCATAATTATTTGTTGATTATGTAAATTATCTCCCGCATTGTCAACCTCCCCAACCATTCAGAAAAAAACGAAAGTCTATTAATAGTTTTGCACCGAATTATAAGAAGAAAAGCATTTCAATCAAACAGTTGGCCATATCGATTAAATGGCTCCATAGATCTAGGGGATTTTAGAATATGGGAAAGAATGTTGTGGGTCATGCGTTACCCCATCAATCTTTCTATTCTAATACTAGCATATTACCAATGATTGGAAAGGTACTCAATTTTCTTACCCAGGTCAAAATGTCAAATATACCTAGGTAAGATAAGAGATATACGGAATTTTCAGTACCTAGGTAAAGGTAAAGGTACAAAAAATTTACTTTTAAATTTAAAAGAATTTTTTGAAAATAGGGGAAAGCTAACTTCGGCTCGACCGAAGTTAGTATACCCTTGTAGCTTCTTTAACTTATATAAATTAAGGTGTTAAATGTTGTTCGTCGAACATTCTTAGCTGAGCTATTTTCCAAACTCAGCAATAGATGGCGCCACTACTTTGACCATTTGCTTGCCTGTTTTTATATGGCAGCTATACGATATATTTATCAGATTTGGATCAAACTCGTTAAAATTGTGTGGAAACCGATAATATTCATAACTGGAAAGCTTAAAGACGCTACCATTGAAAACAAAAAAGTTTTTCTCACTAGAACTACTTTTTCGACCGATAGTTCCTATGGCAGCTATATGCTATAGTCCTCCGATTTGAATCAAACTTGGCAGAATTGTGTGCTATATGCTAAGTTTTGATCAGTAACAAGTTTGAGAGCGATAGCATTGAAAACAAAAAAGTTTTTCCTACTAAAACTTTTTCTCTGAACTAACTTTTGTATGACAGCTATACTATATAGTTGTCCGATTTTCATTAAACTTGGTGGAACTATGTAAAATCATAGAAAACTGATAAATGCGATTTTTGGGGGCGTTTGCATTGAAAACAAAAAAGTTTTTCTCACTAAAACTAGTTTTTAGACCGATCGTTCCTATGGCAGCTATATGCTATAGTGCTCCGATCCGGCCGCTTCCGACAAATGTGCAGCGTATTTGTACCAAATGGCTTCGTGCAAAGTTTGGTTAAGATAGCTTTTAAACTGACGGAGGGGATAGCATAGAAACAGACGGACGGACAGACGGACATGGCTATATCAACTCAGCTCGTCATGCTGATCAAGAAAATATATACTTTATGTGGTCGGAGATGCTTCCTTCTATGCGTTACAAACATCTGGACAATTTTAATATACCCTCTACAAGGGTATAAAAACGGAATATTGTGCTTATTGTCTATCTCGATTTTTTACGTACACTAAGAAAAAACTAGAACGAATAATTTAAGTACGAACGCTCTTGAAAAAAAAATTAGTCGCTCTTGAATTTTCAAGAATTTCGCTCTTGGAATCGAGATAAATTCGTTCTAAACGTTCTCAATTTTGTTTTCTATAGGCAAGGGGGGTGAGGGCAACTTAACTTTGAGAGAGTAGCGTTGGAGTCGCTCTCGCAGAGAGTGAGGGCGCATGCGCAGTTGGTCGTTGAGAGAATGAGAGCGCAGAGAGTGAGAGCGCATGCGCAGTTTGTTGTTGTGCGATGCGTACGAAAGGCAGTTGCCTGCGTTTATTTATAAGTGTGATTTCGTCGCGTCTTCTATCTTAGGGAAGTTAGCTGAGCTCGTTAAGCTGCCCGTCGCCTGTGTGTGTTTCAGTCTTTCGAGGTACCGTGTTCAAGTCCCAGAAGAGTAAGCAAAAAGAAAAAAAAAAATATCTATGTGGGGTTATCTCAAAATCAATCACAGTTTAAAACAAAGTTTGGTGGGTGGTGGTTGGGGTTGGTTTGGTTGATAATGGTGAGTGGGGAGGGGGGAGGGAGACGGACAACGTCGGTCGGGTCGGGTCGGCAGTGTCTCTACCACACCCCCCACCCCAAATATTCTTTTGAATTTTTTTATTTTGAGAATTATTCGTTCTTGGATCAAGTACTTGGATCAAGAGCTGAAACTCTTGAATCAGGAATGTCGGGATCAAAAATTCACTCTTGAATCAAGAATTTCGCTCTTGGATCAAGAATTTTCACTCTCACCGTACTTTTGAGAACGAATGCTCTTGATTCAAGAGCGAAATTCTCTATTTTTTCTCTGAGTGTAACATCAGCTTCGAAAATTTCGTCACCTTGTCTGTTTCATTTTTGTGTATTTAACCTCCACAGCTAAAAATTCTTTCAATAGAACATTTCAAATATTTTTATACTTAAGTAAAGATTCAAAAGATTTGCTATAATCGGCAAGAAAAGTTAAGGCTTCCATTTCAATATTGGAATTTTCATCACAATTCTCAGTTTTCATCCAATCTTCCATAACTGGCATCTTGAAAGACCTCAGAATCCTTTATATGTGAACTCTCATTGACAACAGTTTCCAATTTTTCCGTAATTTCTTCAACAAGCCATGGTGATATGGAATTCACGTCAATTTCAATTTTGGAAGTATCATAGTGAACAAAACCAAAGTCTAAGGAAGAATTCTATAGCCTGTTCAGCATCTTTCGTGACAACTAAGTTAAAAGTGTGTGATGCGCATCTAAAGTGCCTTGGCAGAATAATTTCAGCAACAGCTGAACTATCCAGTCTATTACTTTTAAATCAGATTCTTCTAAAAACTGTACGCTATTAATGCTTTACAGAAGTTGGATGAAATATCTGTAACTGTTCCACATATAATGGTATTTATAAGTCCGTATTTGCTATGAACTTCAGCTAACCACGAGAGAATGACGATGTAGATTGCTATCTATTAAGTGGCCAGTTGTTATTGCAACTCCAGATATCGGCAGTCGTACAAACAAAATGAGTATTTTAAAAAATACCAGCGATATTTTTCCTATACTATTCTATTTTATCTTTCGTAAAAATTTCTCGATTTAAAACCGAGTTTCAGTACAAAATTAGGTCTTAAAATCGCAAAATTTTTGGAAAAGTGAAAATGAGAGCACGGCTAATAGTCCTCCTTCCTTTTATCTAGCTAGGATTGTTTAGTTTTTGAACAGGGAATGTTTACTGGACAAACAGTTCCCTGAAACTTTTTTCTTCAACATGGCAGAGCGGCAACATCTTGGCTATAATATAATCGGAGCGAAAAAATCTTGTACGAAAAGTACCTAGTCCCTTACCTATATGAACAGGGTAAATGAAAATTAAGACCTAAGTAAGATAAAAGGTACCCGAATTTGAAAATACCGAGGTAAGGTAAAAGGTACACAAAATATGTATCTAGGTATGTAGTACATACTATGTACCTTGGTATTTGTACCTATAGGTACTTCCAAAAACTGCATATTACCCACTGCCATCCGTTGAGCTGATAGAATTAATATTAAAGTTTGTCATTGAACCCATTTCCCACTGTTCGGCGTGAATTTTTCAATATCGGGAAATCACATTGCAAATTATTTTGCATAGTATCCTAACAAACCCAGTTTCAAGTGAATAGGTTGAGAAATAATGATTTCCATTCCAACATCAGAAAATGAAATCAATAATTGCTTTGAATTTTATCCTGTTAAAACGAGTTTTAAGTCAATTGGGTGAAAAATACTTCTTTACATGCAGAATTTTTCGGGAATTTTCACACTGGCGCCGGATTTTCCAACGTCGGTTAATGAAATCCCAAATACATTCAAATTCATTCCTTAAACAGAAAAAAAGGCAAGCTAAAATCCAGAAATATAAAATTGATTTGATCTCGACCCTCGGATTAGGGTTGTCGGATATTTTCAAAATATCTATATCGATATTTTGGACGATTTAGAAAAAGTATCATTTCGATATAAATATTTTGGCTTCAAAAATATCGATAAATTCGATACTTTTAAATAAAAACCCGGATCTTAACAATGAACAGGTCTATAGAGATATTTGACGCGTAATATGAACTACATTCTGACTGCGCTTAAAAAATATAGATATTCAGCCATGCTCCCATTTTCGCTTTCTCAAAACTTTTGCGATTTCAAACTGGTTTTTTAAACCAAATTTGGACTCAAAATCGTAAAATTTTTGCGAAAGCGAAAACGAGAGCATGGCTGTTAATGTCTATTTATTAAATTAACAAAAGATATTTATTTTTTATTTCATTTATAACATAAGAAGTTTTGCACACTTATTCATGAACTTAAATTTATTTCAAAATAGAGCATTCGAACTACAAGGCATAAGAAACTTATTCAGTTAAATCTAAGAAAAGTAAAAACTTCTGATTTTACTAATAATCAACCAATAATAATTGACAGAGGTTTTAGGAAGAACCGTAGAGTTATGTGGTCATTGGTCACTCGGCTTCTGGTGTCAGAAACCACACTTTTTATAGTCGAAGCCAAGCGTTCCAATGGCACAGAGCTTCCCGGTATTATAAGATATGACAATGTCAAGTCATAAAGCACTGGCAATGCGTCTTTCTCTTCCATTCAGAACTTAATAGGGTCCCGATCCAGGCTAATCAACAGTAAATTAAAATTCTCACAAATTGCCAGTAGTCATTTATATCATTTATATCATTTATACTTTGCTTTTAAGTGCGCCTTAATATTTGTTGATTCGCTGCGATTTCTGTGCATCAACTTTACTAAAATAACTTTTAAACATTTTGCTTTACATGTCCAGAGCACAAGAAACAGTTATTCGCAACAGTGTGACCGAACCCTAAAACAAAAATATCACCAAAAAATATTCGATTTCCGATATGTCACTTTGGAAAAATATGCGATAATGATATTTGTCATTTTGGGCAAAAACATCGATATTTCGATAATATTTTCGACATCCGATTGAAATTTCAAGTGCGAGTCGTACTAGATTCTACTTGAATCCAGCACGAAAGGATGGGAACAATCCAAAAAAGGCTTGGATCAATCCGAAAATACTCATTTCAAATACGGATCCTACTTGAAAATCAAATGATCCCGACTCGAGATTGCACTGTCACTGTCAAAGCGAAAGAGCGAAAAGAAACAGCACAGCAGTTATTGGTGGTGTGGGTTTTTTGCTCTAACCTTCGCCTTGGAATTCCTTACCAGTTATTGCACTTCCAGCATGAGAAGGTAGCTGCTGAATTGCAGTTGATGGGTCAAGTCTATTGAAGAGTCTTGAAAAGCGATAGATAATCAAAGGCCTAGGCCTGGACTGGTTTTCAGAACCCCAGGGACCATTGTAATGTTGTGTTTGTCCTGTTTTTACAGTTGTATGCAAATTTATGACCTCGAGCCGGGTAGAATTAGCTGGTTTGATAGTCCAAAAGGTGGCTAAAAAAAAAAACGTAGGTATGAAGTTCTTGTGAGATGCTTTTTTTTGTGGTCAAAATGAGTTTTAACATCGAGCTAAAGTCAATCTCAGTCATTTTTGATGCAATCCTTTTTCGGAGTGAATGTAGTTTGAGTATCGAGCTTAATTTAATCTCGGGTATTCTTGCACCATGCCGACTTCGAGATCAAATCAAGTACGAATATCATATGTACGTACCGAATTTCAAGTCAATTGGATCATAAATTGTTTTTTGGCGGATTTTTCAAAAATCGCGGAAATACTTGTCCAATTATTTCGCATACTTTGCTTACAAACCGAGTTTCAAAGTCAAGCGAATAAATAAATAAAATTCCCCAATCTTTGGATATTTCACCAAAACAAAATGCTATTTAGCGAACTAAAAGTAGACTAACTTGATTCAAGCCTAATCCTGTCTGAGCCTCACCAAATTCCATTTAAATTCCCCAAGAGTCCCGGGTTAAGCCTCAATTAGGCGAAGAGCCGAAAATGACAAGCGCTAAAAATATAATAAATGTCAAATAATTCTTAACAAATAAGAAAGAAAAAAAAACTTCAGACAGCGAGAAGGCAAGTTGAAAATTTTAATTATATTTGCAATTGCAATGCCATAAATTTTCCACGCACACGGAAATAAACTCACCCACCCACTCACACACACACAAACCAAATATGTGGCAAGATATTTTAATATGCCCCAAAGATGCCCCAAAAAGTGTCTGTGGAGAGTAAAGAAAACCTTAAATTAAATTGCAATTTGTGGCTTAATTTATTTTTATCGCATCGCAAGAGAAGGCAACTTAGGCGGAGGCCAGAGACAGCGGCAAAAAGTTAAAGCATACTTAGTGGCTGCACACACCCACACACACACACACACACACGCACAAGACACCTGGGCCCGCGCAATGCTATTATTGGAATTTTAATTTCCTATTTTAAAGCAAGGCGCTCCTCCTCCTCCTTCTCCTCTTCCTCCACCTCTGTGTGTGCTTTGAGTGTTTCCTTCCGTATTAGCATTTCTCGCTTCTTTTTAGTGTTGGTCTTTATTTTGGTTTGTGTCTTTGAATTTGGTTGGTGGAGGAAATGGGGCTAGCGGCTGGCTGCAATTTCACGCAAAAGTTACAGCGCATCAATCAAAGCTCTGGCAGTCGAGCCTTTGTGTATGTGGATGTGCACATCGGGGTGGAAACTGTTCCCAAGCAAACACACAATTCTGGTAGGCGCAATCTAGTTTTAAGGTTTTGATCTAAAAACCAAACTGCGAACTGAACCAAAATTTGTGAAAATTTGTAGATCAATTCAGTTTGTTGCGAAAGACACGCAAGTTGCTAATTGATTTGTAAGAGTGTTTTATATTCTCCATATTCTGTTGTACTTCTTCACCTTAATCCATCAATGTGCTGTAGGAGAAAATATTTTTATAATATTGAAAGAAAAATTCAATTAAGTGTTTAAAATTTACTTCCAAGGTATGTACTAACTAAAAGATATGTGTTGGTGACTTGTCATTGCGTTTCGTGCCGTAGACTTGTGGTTGTAATTTTTACTAGTAAGTACATTCATTCAACTTTCGTAGAGCTAATGAAGAAAGTCATTCGACAGCATTCGCTATAATTGTTGTTTCTAAAAATTGAAGAATGTGTTGTGATGTGAAATGTCCAAGTTGTGGAACCACATAATACTAATAATTTTGAGAAAAACAACAAAGACTGGTTAGATAGTGAACTTATTTTGATAAACGTGCTCCAACCTTGTGGTTTCTTATGCTACTGAACTGAAATTTGGTTTGTACTCGTATTTTAAGCTTCTAATACGACTTACAACATCGGGTTCGACTTGGACCATTACTTCATATAGCTCCCATAGAGCCGATCTGGCCGATTTGAGCTAACTTTGTTGGTTTTTACGCTATTGAACTGAATTTTAGCTTGAACATGTATTTTAAGCTCCTTAAGCGACTTATTGGACTTTGTTCAATTCGGCACACTATTTCATATAGCTGCCATATAACCGATCTGGACGATTTGCACCAACTTAGTTGGTTTTAAAGATATTGAACTGAAATTCGGTTCGAACACGTATTTTAAGCTTTTTTAGCGACTTATCGAAAATGGTTCGATTCGGCATACAAATTTCATATAGCTGCCATATAACTGATCTGCCCGATTCGCTCCAACTTTGTGGTATTTTACGCTATTGAGCTGAAATTCGGTTTGTACTTTTATTTTTAGCTCTAAATACGACTTACAAAACTTTCTTGTGTTTGACGCTACCAAGCAAAAAAAAATTTTTTTATCTCTTCCTCATGTAATCTATTCAACTTAAGCACGAATTCAGCTGCAACAAAGCCGATTTTCTCGAAAAGTCGCACATTGTAGCAAGAAGTGTTAGTTACTCATAAATCTGCACACTTTCGTTAACAACTTTGCATTTAAGACCCTGTGCAGCGTTCTGCCATGCTTAACTATTATTCCACAAAACACAGCTACATTTGTTAGGGTCAACCTTAAATTACACATTAACAACACGGGGCACACATGGGCAACCGAAAACAAAAATGACAAACGCGTTATCAACTTATAATCTTAAATATCTGGATTAAAAATTTGCATTTTTACAATTTTTATTTTGCTTCTAACTTTTTAAGCAGACGCACTAAAAGTTGGAAAATATTTGCTGCCAATTTCACAAAAAACACGTGGCACACAAACAGCTGACTCCAACAGCGCGTCAACAAAACAGTGTTGCCACAGAGTTTGAATATGTTTTGTTTTTTATCAAATAGGAGTATGTAAATATAAAAAACCAGTTAATATATGTAATCTGAAAAAAAAATGTTTATTCAAAAAAAAAACACTGTGCAATGGTGGTATCTTCGCTGACTCTCGATGAACAACTGCCAAAGAGATTAAAATCTGTTATTCAATCTGAAGATGGAAAACAAATTAAGTATACGGCAGAGGAAGCTTTAGCTTTATATATTGATGGTGGTTACACAAAAGGGCTTACATGGACTTGGTGAGTGGTACCAATCAGAGGAATGCAAACATATTTCCCACATATAATGTTCTTCGGTCTGCAAAGAAACTATGTGACCCCAATGGGCTACAACTTACCGACCATTCTTTCGAGGTACCTTATAACTGGTGTAAGCTATTCATTAATTCATAGATTTGGTGTTATTTTACGCACAATGGCTTCTGGCCATGTGGTAAATACAGAAGACTTTCACCTTTATGCATTTGGAACAGCAACTGTATTTGTAGATGTGTATCCTTGGTTCTATATGCCTGCATCTGTGCATAAAATGTTGATACATTGTGTAGATATAACCAAACATTTATCTCTTCCAATTGGTATGTTTTCTGAAGAAGCTCTCGAGGCCAGAAATAAAGACTTTTAAAAATATCGCTCACATAACTGCCGAAAAAATTCTCGCAAAAATACGATGGAGGATTTGGCGCATTCCCTTTTCATTTCTTCTGATCCTTTCATTACAATGCTATTAAAAGGTTCAGAGAAGTCTACAAGAAACTACGAACCTTTAAATGATGATGTAATAAGATTCCTTTTGATAAGCAATGAGCATTATATGTCAGATGATAGTTGTTCAGATACTGAAGAAAAAATTAAAATTTGTAGCTTATAAAAAAATATTTTTTTATTTGTTTACATTAATTGTGTTTTTATCTGTAAAAAAAAAATTAACCCGACAAAAATCGGTTCATTTTTCAACGAGTTATTAATAAATCGGAGCTTATCTGGCCGTTTTTCCCACTGTGCGATGATTCCTATGACAGCTATAAGATTTAATCATCCGATCTTGACCAAAATTTGCCAATCTGTTTGAAAGCATATAATATTAATAATGGACGCTAATATTGAAAACAAAAAAGTATTTCTCACTAAGACCCATTTTTCGACCGATGGTTCCTATAAGCAGCTATAAGATATGGTCATCCTATCCGGTCGGTTCCGATATATTAGCAGCAAATTTGTATGCCGGACAGGCTTATGTCTATGACAACATGACAGTACAAGAACTCCGGTCAAGAAGCTATTTCGTGTGCCTTGACACGCGACCGAACCGAACCAAACCGTAACCGAACCAGCGTCCTTTCATTCAGTTCATTGACGAGTCTTTCCGCTTTTAGCGCTTACCTACGAACAATGATACTTGTAAATTTGGGAATTTGAATCGATCCCCTAATAATTAATTTTAGTTTTGCTAAAGAACCCACTACAAGGGCGACTACTTATGGACCGACATAATCCTTAGCGATGGCGGATCGATGTAGCTTTTAAGGATGATTTGTCAACCATTCTAAAATATGTGATCACGTACATCTCCTGCTTTCTTTGTTCACCAACCGCATATTATACCTGTCATCAGACTACATTTCTTCTTGAAAATTTCCCATATCATCCAGGGTGAACCACAAAGCTACAAAAACCATGTAATCAACCAAACCGTGGGTTAATAAACTGTTTGAACCACTGAACCGAACCAGTCCTTGTTTCCGAGCGGTTTGCATCCCTGGATTATAGGAGGATAGAATATGTCCAACAGTTTAGCCATCTCGGGAAACAGAAGTCGACTCCCAAAAAGCTAAAGCTGCTTATAAGAATGATTTTTCAGCAGCTTTCGGATTTGATTAAAAAAAAATACATCAAATTCAGAAAAATGTATGAACTCTTTATTTGAGTCGATAAAACCATTTACATAATTAAATGTTTAAAGATGATTTCATGTAAATGTTGACCGCGGCTGCGCCTCAAATGGTTCATACGCTGGCGACAATTTTGGTATACGAATAAATTTCTTGAAAATTGGCTTGCAGTGCGTCAACTGTAGCGGCCTTGTCGCTTTAGACATCAGCCTTAACATAGCCCCACAAAAAATAGTCTAAAGGCGTTATATCGCACGATCTAGGCGGCCAATTGACCGAAAGTCGCCTCTCAATTGGGCCATTGTTTCGCGTGCTGTGTGGCATGTGGCACCGTCTTGTTGAAACCACATGTCAGCCAAGTACAGCTCTTCCATTTTGGGCAAAAAAAAAGTATGTAATCATCGCACGGTAGCGCTCTCCATTCACAGTAACGTTTCTGCCTTCGTCATCTTTCCATCCAATGATGCCACCGGCCCATAATACACACCAAACAGTGCATTTTTCGGGATGCATTGGCAGTTCTTGCAATGCTTCTGGCTGCTCTTTACACCAAATACAACAATTTGCTTTGTTCACGTATTCATTCAACCAGAAATGAGCTTTGTCGCTGAACACAATTTTTCGATAAAAAAGTGGATCTTCATCCAACTTTGCCAGCGCCCATTCACCAAAAGTTAGCCGTTGTGGTAGGTCAATTCTGGCACCAGCTGTGTTTTAAAAGGTTTTATACCCAAAATCTTCCGCAAAATTTTCCACGTGTGGAGTAACTGAGGCACAATTGCTACGAACGGCGCCGAATCGATAATTCACGGTCACAGCTGCAATATTTTCCTCTGCTTGCAGTCTACGTATACGTGTTGGTGGCTTAATGTCCAATAATGTATAACAAGATTTCGAATAGCTGCCTCAGATGGTCGCCCAAACTGACCATAAAATGGAAGAAGACGATGCACTTTCTTAACCGAGCATGAATTTTGATTATAAAATTCAACAATCTGCAAGCGTTGTTCGTTTGTGTAAGTCGATTCATGGTCAAATTATAGACCAAGTTGAACATGTTTGACAGTAACATGTGACACGAAAACAGCTGAGCTGCCAAAAACAGTGTGACCAAAAAGAAAGTTGCCAAAAAATCACCCATTAGAATGCTGTCAGTCAGAGCTTGAGTTTTTAAGTCCAATGTGATGTCATTCATCATATGGAAAGTTGCTAACTTCAAAGTGTCGAAACTTGAGACCTTTATTAAGCAAAGCTGGAGACTTAATTGCATTACGATGGGTTAGAGGCCCTAGCATGAAGTGAAGCTGGATAATGCATATATGCGGATGGTATTAGTGGGGCATCAGACAGACCTCAAGAGACCTGAACAAGAACTGTTGTGAAGTATTGACAATAAAGCAGTGGTGCATGCCCCATGTTCTGCTTGGTCTAATGGATCTAAAGAAGAGAAATAACAAATTAGAAATCATATTTTACAAACTTTATAAACTTGTCTTAAATAGTCTATCTGAGAATAGTCTCAGTTTCTTATAAGAGGTTTTTGACAACCAAAACAAAACAAAAATAACAGCTTTAGGAACAATCTAAAAATACAAAAAAAAAAATGTTTCTCATTCGAAAGTCTTTAAAACGAATTTGATATCAGAACTTGCCTTGCAGTAAGGCAACCGAAACCAACCCACATCGAGTTGGCATTTGTCAAGTGCGATGTGTGAAGGAAGAGCTCAGCTCGCCGGAAGGGCGAAGCCATGTGGACAATGCCAGGAGACGTAGACTCTCGGGTGACACCTTTTGTGGCATATCAAACGGAACTATGCGGAACGAACACGTGAAAATGCGCGGCGGCAAAACAGAACAGAGCCGCAACATGCCAGAGACAATAGCTTCATCCAGGATGAGGTGGAACAACAGGCAGCAGGCAGCGAGGTTGTGTTTTTGTAATTTGAAGCCAGAAGCGATAGGGTGGGGGCATAATAGGCGTAAACCGGAAGTTAAGTGTAAAAATAATAATAAAGGTGTGTGTGTGTGTGTGTGTGTGTGTGTGTGTGAGGGGGGTCCTTTTGACTTTTCCCCTCCATGGAAACTTATTGTGTGTGTGTGTGTGTGTGTGTGTGCCCGCTGCTTCGTTTAGGGCAAATGTCTCCCCAAGGATAATTCGGGCATGAAATTACAATCGAAGTGATGCAAAAGTGTTGGCGCCTTTTGTCTACCTCACAAAAGCAACACCAACAAGGCCCATTAAGTTGAGCTACAAAATATAAAAAAAAATACACAGAATGGGGAACAATAGCCAAGTTCTGTGCCTTTTTTTTTTGCACCCCTGATTGGAGTGTAGCGTGGAGTTGCCTTCACGCCTCAAACGTCCCCCCTCCCATCCAATTCTCATCCAGGTGAACGGGCAAAAGTTGTTCCGTTTTTCCTATCTTTGATGCCTGGCTGAGTTTAAGTTCGCAGAAAAATGCCGTAAATAAATACCAACTGTGGCAGCAGCACAGACAGTGCGAGGGTTTGTCCAAGACTTTCCAAATTTAAAACTCTTTCATTGGATCGACTGTTTTTCTGGGTCACAATTTTGATTGCCGCCTTTTGGGCGAACATTCAAAAGAAACTCCCACACCAAATTGGAATGTAAGTTGACGTCAACTATAGTTGGCAAAACAAAATGTTGGCAAGCTTTTTTGTGAATTAAATTTCATTTGTTGACGACTCAATGCTAAGCCACAAAGCTGCTGCCAATGGGCTTTGTCACTCCATCTCCGTCTTCATCCATTTATCCATCCGTCCGTCCGTCCGTCCGTCTGTTTGTTTGGCTTGTTGAAATACAAATTTATAGCTCCTATTTCGGGCACAATTAAGATTTGTGCACATAAACGCCCAAGTTGTCAGCATTAAGTGCTTTCAGCTCAAAAACTTTTAATTGAAATAATTTGTTTAGGCCCACAAAAACTTTTGGAAATTGTCAATTTTGTATTTTTCAGTAAATGTAGCCCTTATCGTTGCCAAACTTGTAGCACACACGCTTAAAGCACATACGCATACGCAAGGTGGTGGGACTAACCACAGTGGTTGAAGTGATATTGGTACTCTGGATGGTTGTAGTAGAGCTTGCTTCAGTGGTGTTAGTGGTGGAATCACTACTACTAGTGCTGCTGCTGCTGCTATCATCTTCAGGGGTTTCCGTTTCCGTCGTAGTACTGCTACTTAAAGTGGTTGTCTCCACGGTTGTATCCTCTGTTGTAGACTCTTCGGGGCTTGTGGTACTCTCAGGATCCCCTTCTAGAAAATTGATCAAGACATCCATAAATTTCAATATCGAACCCCGATCCTCATTCGTAAAAGTCTGCGCTGTGGCCACACTAACTAGTGAACTAGTGAATGCCGAGATGCACAGGAGCAGCACAAAACGTTGATGAAACATGTTGGGATTAGTCAAAATTTCCAAGTGGACAATTACGAGAGAACGTTTGAGGCATTTATATAGGTTCTTGAAAACATTTCATTTGATTACTCTGTGCGGAAATTGTGTGCAAAAGCTTTATGGTCACGTGCTAGATTAAATATCTGGGTCAGTTTCTAATATCTCTTGAGGTAACACCTGAGCTGCATATGTCATTGCACTTTGGTTAAGCAATGAACTTGAATGGAAATGCATGAGCATGAACTAAGAGATGAATGATTAACCAAATCAAATCATTGTTTAAAGTAGACTTAACTAAACCCCCCTATTGAAAAACTTATCCAAAGAGACGTTCCATATATTGAACCATGAGCTTAAGAGGGGCCCATATCGATGGCTTTCCATTTATATATCGATAGGTGGCTGCAGCTATCGCCTAAAGGAATTGATAGGATGTTGCCACAGCTACTCCCTCCCTTTCCAGTTTTTTGTTTCTTTGTCAAAAATACCGGCTTAAGGCGCTCCGTCGAAACAGCTATTTCCTTGCCATCGATTTTGATGACAAATACGCGATTCGTAGGTCGTTTCAGCAACTCGTAGGGCCCAGAATAAGGAGGTCTGTCCTTAGCATGCACACTGGGCCAGATTTCAGTTTAGGCGGCATAAATTCGAAAAATGTAGTTAGACAATTGCAACTTGGCAAATTTGATAGACATCAAGTGTGTAATAATTGGGCAAAGTTGTACAACATTCCGACCACGCCCACTCTTACCGCCCACATTAGATAAAGGCCCTAATCTGGTGTAGGCGGCTGAATTTGAACTGTTTTTTTAAACTAATGGATATCAATAGTGAAAAGATTATTTAATTCTGTTTTCTGTATGTGTTTGTACTATTTATTAAAAAAATTTAAATTGTGTCAATACGAGGGCTGTTTAAGAAATTCTCGGCCTCCAAAGTAGGGTCTTCTAAATAAATTTTTTTTTTTTAGTTTTATGTGATTTTAATAATGTGTATTCATGCTTTAAATTCATTAAATTTTATATTTAACACTTAATTTAAATTTAATTTGATTAAAATAAAACCAGTAGAATTCATATTTTTTCTTGGCATAAACAAATTAAATGTCACACTTAAACTTATTCTTCTGAGCTTACAAAAATAGAGTAAACGAGAGCGTAAGTTAAAGTCGGCTCTAACCGACTTCGATATACCCGTTACTCATGGAAACAAATGTTTATTATCCTTCCTGTATGCCTGAGGTGGGTCAGCCGAAAAGTATGCAATATTTTTTAACTCGGCTATTTATTATCCGCCAGATATTAATAGACATTTGTCAATTACTAAATGCAACATAAATGACTCCAAATTCATCACGATAAACAGATCAGACAACAAAACTTTTGAAAACGTCATCAAGCCCGACTATTACATACTCTGCACCCTTAATGTCGCAGCTCGAATTTGGTCACGAGTCAAACGGCCAGTTAACACACAACGCACAACGCAGTGCGCTCTCTAAGTCTCTCTCTCTCTCTCTCTCTCTCTCTCTCTCTCTCTCTCTCTCTCTCTCTCTCTCTCTCTCTCTCTCTCTCTCTCTCTCTCTCTCTCTCACTAAGATTGCTGCTGAACGCAATGCTTAGGTTATGGGTGGGGTGGGTGGTGTGTGTTAACTGACCGTTTTTTGCTCATAACTTGAGTATCGTTCATCCGATCTTTATCATTCCTTCAGCAAATCAATAAACAATTTTGAGTACTAGATATCTCTAGAAAGTACGAACCATCTATCATCAAAACTGTAGGAGATATGACGTTTTTTCCAAATTGCGGGGGCGTGAGGGGGCGTGGCAAAAATTGAAAATAAACTTGATCTGCGTGCAGACAATAGGAGTCTACATTTCAAATTTGGTTGCTCTAGCTCTTCTAGTCTCTGAGATATAGGTGTTCATACAGACAGACAGGACAGGACAGACGGACGGACGACGGACAGACGGACATGGCTATATCGAATCGGCTGTTGATGCTGACCAAGAATATATATACTTTATATGGTCGGAAATGATTCCTTCTGGCTGTTACATACATTTGCACGACTTTAGTATACCCTTTTACTCTACGAGTAACGGGTATAATTATAGTTATAGTAAATTTAATCTAGCTCAACATCTAGTTCAATAGCAATCGAACCACAGTCGACTTCAGCATCAGAGTCGCTGTCTCTATCTGAGGAAATGTGAGTGCAGTTTATTTTAAAACTTGGCGACTCCAATAGCTCAATTACATCTTTTGGCAAAGGTTTTTTTTTTATTTCAGTTAATCTTTTTTTGAGAAAGATGCTGGATAAAAGAGGATCCGAGGAATCCATTGTTCTTTGGAAAACATCTGTCATATTGTTGAGCCTAGAGTTTTGTCGAGCATGTGATCTTCTGTCCCGTTTATAAAACTTGTTGCGTGCTTCAGAAGCATTTTCGCCAAGACAACCTATTGGCATTTCCGACGATTCTATTATTTGGAAACCGTGGATCAAAGTTTTATGTACAGTTGCTGACATCGGATACCATGGGTATTTGGACAAGTATGAGGAGACTGTTTTCTGACAAAATTGCTGGAACCTGTTAGCACTAATTGGAAGTTCGCATGAAATTGCAATTAAAACGACGTTGAAATTTTCTAGAAGACACAAATCAAATTCTAGGATTTCTGCAAATAACTTCACATTTGAAAATGCCCTTCTAGCAGTGTTGCCATCGTTGGAGTTTCCATTTCCATTCTGCTTTGGCTTATCCACATGTAGGCCCATTTCCTTCCGCAATCTCTTTTGAATATTTTGTTTTCTAACTATTAATTCCGCCTTTTCTTGTGTATCTCTTATTTGCCATTTTTTTAAACCGATTCTGTAAGAGATTTTGAGTACAAACTTGAAAAACCGTATCCACGCGTGGAGTGGACTTATGCCATATTGTAAGCTTCCAGTTTTTGGCTTGAATAAAGGTGAACAGATATTGGTAGTCTCCATAAAAGTTATCGGGCTGGCACCACAAATTGGACACAATTGGCAAGATTTTGTTCCTGTTATTATGCTTAAAACCTTACCGTCTATCAAGGTCATATATAGATCATAAGTTACCACGATATTTCTCTCACCTAAAATTGTACATAAAAAAGGGGACAAATTTTGTATTTGAGCGTCCAAATTTTTTTCTATTTTTCTATGAAAGAATATGTTCCTTGGTTTCCTTAACAAATTCTAGCTTAAGGGGCCTACAAAACCTGATAGACTGAGGAGTTGGATTAAGCTACAAAACAGTTTTAAGATCATCAATTAGATTTAGTGGTATTATGGTTGTGTTGTTTTCTTGCTTGTCTGCGAGATCAGATGCCAATTTCCTCTTTAGTCGTGATCCATCGTTGTTGTATGCCACACGTGGACGTCCCACTGGATTCATAGTTGATGTGCTATTTACTACGAATACCATGCTCAACGATAGCCATTTTGAATTTCTTGCCTTGAATGTTCGAACATTTCGAGCGCTTTTTGCCAACCTTTTCTTCAAGTAAATCTCAAAGTTTTTAATTTTTGTTTCTCTTGTCTGTGCTCACTGCATGCTCCTTAAGCTGCTCAAAAATCCAGCTTGAAATTGCACGGTCATTTCGGTTGTTTTCAACCCATACATCAAACAGCGTTGCATGGTTGAACTCAAACTTAACTGCAAATATCAAGAGAGTGTGCGCAAAAAGCCGCAAAAAGCATTAATAACACGATGACAAATACACTTTAAGGTCAAACTCCTCATATTTACTTTTTGTCAGAAATTGTCAGAAAGTTAGTTTATACTCCACAATTCACGGGCACGTTGGTTAGGTGTTTTTTCTATATAAGGACATAACAAAACGATAAATAGAACAACATTTAACAAGAACAACACACAATTTGTTTGAAAATTCACATTCTACATACCTTTGCCTTTAATTTCCATATTTTACATTCAATTTTTATTCACGGGTTGATGAATGGCACAAGCTTACAGTATAGTGACCGTTTCTCGTTATTTTTACCACAATAAGCACCTGACCGAACACTTGACTTTGCAGCCCTGCGAAAAATCCGGGGATGCACCGATAGCAAAACGCTTAGTGTATTTAATATACTTAGTGTATGCTCTTAAGAATATTTAATTAAAATCACGATTTGTGTTCATAAAAATTTCGAATTTATGCCGCCCAAACTGAAATCTGGCCCAGTGTGGCATGACATGAGAACAATCATTAATGTGTTTTAACACGAACCTGCTTCGTGATGCACCTGAGGGATAGTTCGATTTGGAGCGTGATCCTTTATCTGATCTCAAGTTTAAGTAGGTTCAAATAGTGCATAAGTGACTGAATAGTTGCACTCATCTCAGGTTTGGTGAGAGCCTCCACTCTATTCGACGATATCTGTTGTTAGAAGTCAACAACAAATATAGAGTCTGGATTCGCGAGCCAGGATTCGCGAGTTCACTCAAACTTTCCTCTTTCCAGACAGATAAGAGCGGACGAATATATTGGGGCAGTGGTGTCCAAACTGACACAAGCAAGCATTGCGCATGTGTGCGTAGCAGCGAGACACGAAGTAAGCATGTTAACATTTCAACATGAGCAACAAACAAACATACAAATGTCTCGTGAGAGAACACAAAGCCGAACACGCGCATTGTAAGAGAGCAAGCCGCCGAGCGTGCTATTTATAGAACAGAGTTTCCCAGCGATAGCCCCTGGGGCATTTCATACCGAAGGCTTGGCGAAGTCATGCATCACTGTGTGTTAGAGAACCCTGTTATAGAACACACGTTTTTCTCTCTCTCTCTCTCTCTATGCGTGTGTCGGCTGCGACGCCGGCAGAATTATGACTTTGTATCCCATGGCATAGACTTTTGGCAATTTGGACACCACTGCATTGGGGCATTTGGGCCATAAAAAGTGCGCAAATTATGTTTTCGCTGCCACTAGCAGGTGCAAGGCGTTTTATGCGAGCCAAAATTTCGGTAGCCTTTAAACCCGCAGTCTCAATAACTTGAAACAGACGAATTTTGATTCCACAGATTCGGCAAAGATTGCCAGCAGCTGATGCTTGAGTGCATCGTAGCGGTTTTCTTTTGAAGGTGTTGAAACCAGATGTTCGACGCACAGACCGACGACTCCTCCAGGTGTTAAATCGGTCGCCGTTCAGCGTAACATTGTTCAACCTGAACGAACGTTCGAATAAGCAAACCAGAGCTGTGGATTCTTGTTGAATTTCGGTACATAACGGAGCGGGGGTGAAGAACGTGCACTTGACGCGACAGCCGCCCCCCATTAAAGAGAACATTGCAGAGAATTAAATCAAGACGAAGATATGATAGTTAGCAGAAAGACGAAAGGCGGTCAGAGATAGCACACGCCCATATCGATAGGCTTTCATTTATTTTGACAAGGTGGCTGTACCCATAGCCTGAAGGGATTAATCGGGTGGTGGCATAATTGAACAGTGAGGGAATTTCAAAACTGACCAATAGATGACGCCACTACTGCCTGGGCCGGGAGAAGTAACTTTCTTTTGGTCATAACTTGAGTATAGTTCATACGATTTTTATCATTTCTTCAGCAAATCGATAAATTATCTTGTTTACTTAAGGTACAATTTATCTATCTGCAAAACTGTGGAAGATGTGACGTTCTTTCCATATTCCGGGTACGGCAGGGGGCGTATCAAAATTTAACAATAATCTTGGACTGCCTGCCAGTATAAGAAAACGAGAAGGCCAAGCTAACTTTGTCAGTGCCGAAGTTTTTATACCCCTGCAAATGCTATTTCTAGCAAATTTCACGAATCTTTTTGAAAACATATCAAATTAACAATCGCCGAGTTTAAGAAAGATAAAATTTAAAACAAAAAAGTTTTTCTCACTAAGACTGATTTTACAACCGATCGGTCCCATGGCAACCATAATATATTGTTATCCGATTTCGTCCAAATTTTGCGAATTTATTTGAAAGCATATAGAATTAGTAATCAATGAGTTTAAAGACGCTAATATTAAAAACAAAAAAAAATTTCTTATTAAGAACCATTTTCGACCGATCGGTTCTATGGCAACCTTAAGATATAGTCACCCAATGTCGATCAACTTTTTCAAATTAGTTTCAAAGCGCTTAATATTAAGAATCACCGACGTTAAGAACGATTTATTTGAAAACAAAAAGTTTTTTCACTATGACCCATTTTTCGACCGATCGGTCCTATGGCAGCTATAAGATATGGTCATCCGATTTTGACCAAAGTTTGCAAATCTGTTTGAAAGCATATAATATTAATAATAGACGAGTTTAAGGAAGCTAACATTGAAAACAAAAAAGGTTTTTCTCACTAAGACTCATTTTCCGACCGATGGTTCCTATGACAGCTATAAGATATAGTCATCCGATTTTGACCAAAATTTGCAAATCTGTCTGAATGCCGATAATATTAATAATCGCCGAGTTTAAGAACGCTAACATTGAAAACAAACAAGTTTTTTTCACTAAGACCCATTTTTCGACCGATGGTTCCTATGGCAGCTATAAGATATAGTCATCCGATTTTGACCAATGTTTGCAAATCTGTTTGAAAGCATATAATATTAATAATGGCCGAGTTTAAGAACGCTAACATTGAAAACAAACAAGTTTTTTTCAATAAGACCCATTTTCCGAACGATCGGTCCTATGGCAGCTATAAGATATAGTCATCCGACTATGACCAAAGTCTGCAAATCTGTTTGAAAGCATATAATATTAATAATAGACGAGTTTAAGGAAGCTAACATTGAAAACAAAAAAGTTTTTCTCACTAAGACTCATTTTCCGACCGATCGGTCCTATGGCAGCTATAAGATATGGTCATCCGATTTTGACCAAAGTTTGCAAATCTGTTTGAAAGCATATAATATTAATAATAGACGAGTTTAAGGAAGCTAACATTGAAAACAAAAAAGGTTTTTCTCACTAAGACTCATTTTCCGACCGATGGTTCCTATGACAGCTATAAGATATAGTCATCCGATTTTGACCAAAATTTGCAAATCTGTCTGAATGCCGATAATATTAATAATCGCCGAGTTTAAGAACGCTAACATTGAAAACAAACAAGTTTTTTTCACTAAGACCCATTTTTCGACCGATGGTTCCTATGGCAGCTATAAGATATAGTCATCCGATTTTGACCAAAGTTTGCAAATCTGTTTGAAAGCATATAATATTAATAATGGCCGAGTTTAAGAACGCTAACATTGAAAACAAAAAAGTTTTTCTTACTAAGACTCATTTTTTGACCGATGGTTCTTATGACAGCTATAAGATATAGTCATCCGATTTTGACCAAAGTTTGCAAATCTGTTTGAAAGCATATAATATTAATAATGGCCGAGTTTAAGGACGCTAACATTGAAAACAAACAAGTTTTTCTCACTAAGACTCATTTTTCGACCGATGGTTCCTATGACAGCTATAAGATATAGTCATCCGATCTTGACCAAAATTTGCAAATCTGTCTGAATGCCGATAATATATAAGATATAGTCATTCGATCAGGTCGGCTCCAACATATAAGCAGCTTGCAGTAAAAAGAAGACTCTGTGCAAAATTTCAGCTCGATAGCTCTCAAACTGAGAGACTAGTTTGCGTAGAAACAGACAGACAGACGGACAAAGCTCAATCGATTAGCTTGTTGCCCTGATCAAGAATATGTATAGTTTATGGGTTCGGAAATGAATATTTCTATGCGTCGCAAACTTCTGGGCAAAATTATAATACCCTTTGCAAGGGTATAAATATGTCCTATACATTTTAAACCTCTATCTCTTACCATCTCTGAGATCTCTTCGTTCATATGGACAGACAGACGGACGTACGGACATGTCTTTTGTTGCTTTTCAAGAATATAAATACTTTATAGGGTCGGAGATGATTCCTTCTGGCTGTTACATACTTTTGCACAAATGAAATTATAATGTGAAACTGTTCCTTTCTTTTCGGGATACATGACCACCAGTCTTCATTTAAAATTATCCAGTTGCACCACACATCTGGTGTTTTCTTAATTAAAGTGTAAAGTAAAATAAGTGGGCAATGGAAGTCAACATGGCAAAATCAGAAATAATCATATTTAGGAAAGTAGGAAGACAAGCAGCGGCGGAAAAATGGGTTTATAGAGCTGAGGCGATAAGAACATTGGCAGAGTATAAATATCTTGGCGTAACTTAAGCTCCATCTATGTCGTTTGGAACTCACCTTCGACAAAAGGGGCAAAATGGGCATTGAATTCAACTTGAAAAACATTTATGAATAAGCCGAACATTTCATAGAGTAGCAAGTGGATCCTATTCCAGGCAACATCTAGAGGTATGCAGTCGTATGCAGCACAAGTTTGTGGATTCAGCAAATGCACTTCAGCTGCATTTCATAAAAAGAATCCTCAATATTGCAGAGACTACAGCCAATTAGGCACTTTGTCTGAAAACGGGAGCAGAAGAAGCATATTTGTACTGTCTAAATTTGCACCTAAAGTATATTTACAGTTTAATGTTTGAATCCGTCGCTTGCCGACTACCCCAGATATTAACCAAATACGTAATACGAAAACAAGTTTTTTGGTTTGACGAAGTAAAAAATCTATTACAAAGCTGCGAACTATCTCAAGAAATGATAATTATGACGGATATTACAAAAGAACACTGGTGCAATATAAGTATTTAACTCCGCATGGCGCTAAGCGAAAAGGACCACATATTCCACATCTAGAATGCAACATCAAGTGTATCTCGTTTCTATAAGTATCTTGACTACAAGAGTAACAATGCATAAAGAAGAGTGACAATTAGTCGCACGCACTGATACTCTGTGGTTAAACGGAAGCATACAAAGACGGGAAAATATGGAGTGCACTCTGTAAAACCTTGGGGAAGTCGAGGATATAATACACTTCTTAGGCAGATGTCCCGTTTTCAGAGAGTTTCGTTGCAGATCCCTTGGAAGAACGGAACTTACGAAGCAGGAGATAATATGCGCATCAAACGGTGAACGGTGAATTGTGCTTGCGGATTATATAGAAAAGGCCATAAATTAAGGAAATTAATTATAAACTAGTTTAATGTATAAATGTCAGTTGTATTTGTGATCACAAATATTTATAATACCTTTAACAAAAATTAGGAATAAAATCTTCTTATCTGTGAAAATTTGTATCATTTCATCAACTCAAATTAAACTCGGCTTTACTCTAAAACCACCTGGTGCTATGAGTTGAGCCATAGCGGCCAATTTTCGGCCAATCTATTTGTTTAGAGTAAGGCTGCTCTACGTGTTTTTACTTCCTGTTGCATATGGGCATTTCCACCAAAAGGTCCACTAAGACCAAAAAATTAAAAGTGCTTAAAAACACTCTGTTTTATCAAATTTTCAAAGGGAAACAATTAAATTGAAGTAATGTAAGCCAATTTTACATTTAATCATAACCCACTTCGAAATATTCGGTTTCATGGCTGCGCTAGCGCGAATTTTCTAATTTGGACATAAATATTGCACATTTTTTTGATAAAAGTGCCTATAGATTGCACTTACTTTTACTATCTAAAATCTTTCTGAGAGTACAAAGGGTTATAAAAGAGTGCAAAAGAAACCATGAGAAACTATGTCATTGCAATTAATCGTAAGTTTTTGCTTCGCATTATACCGAAACCACATAAATAAAATGACGGAAAAAAGTGTCGCGTTCGCAATGTCACGTATCGAATCATATTTTATTTTGAAATACAAAAAAAAAACAACATTTCTCGATCAAATAAATTCTAATATACAGATAAATTATTCAACAACATTTTAAAATTAGTTGCACTAAATGGTTTTCGCAGATCTCGCAGATTTTTGCTTTTATATTGATGGACAAAAACATCACTTCCGTTTTTTGTCGCGTGCGAATCGCTTTTTGATTGGCTTTATCTGGAAACCAGCACTAGGTGTGCTCTACTTTTTTCTCACTAAATAAAGTGCTTCGAAAGTGCTATAAGTTAAAGTAACAAAAGAAAACAAAATTATTTTAATTTGACTTCTATTCCACTTTAAATGCGTACGACTGTCGCGTTCGACATCATGGAAATACCCATATCGAATTCTCGTTTTCCAACATGAGAATATATCTATGTTGACCTTCCAGCCGCTGTTTAGTTCAAGACCACCCTAAAAATTCTAGAATATAGAATTTGTTGAGATAGAGAAGTAGAACAATTGTATATACCAGATTTCCTTTTCCTTTTGTACAAAAGACTGAAAATGAAATGTTTGTGTTATTGAATTGTGAAAAGACATTTGAGACGATTTTTGAAATTAAAAATATGATGTAACTGTTCAGACCGGAAGCCCGACTTTTTTTTAAACTGTGAACCTAGCAATGTGTGAAAATATTTCTGAACTAAGATCCAACAAACTTTCGATTTCAACAACATTTTAAACATTCTAAAACCTAGCGAATTTGTTGTCAATGAGACAAGTCTTGCTAACATTTAGGAGGAACAGGTTTTCCACCGATCTGCAGTAAGACAGTGTGAACCTTGTATGTCTTCGCTTAAAGAATCTCGATGGTGGGTTTTTTTGGATTCTGTACCACGAACCGCTGCAAAAGCTAAAATCTATAGAAATTAATGTTTCCTTTTATAAAGGATTCTGTTCTGACTGACTGACCGATTGACTTATTGGCGAAGCTACGCACAGACCTAACGGTAAGCGATAAGAAGTTGAAATTTGGACAAAAGTTTGCTTTACAGAAGGACTTAGCTCAGATTTTGAGAACTCTAACACCAAAGTGTGTTTAAATTCCGTGTGAAAATCCGTAAGCTGACTAACCACCCAACCGTCTTACTTAGCACACCCACACCCATTTCCATTGACAAAAAAAAAAAAACCACTTGGGCACATTCAAAGAACCGAGATAACCGACCGAAACTGATGACAAAACCAGCCAAAAGAATGCACCACGCTGAGCATCTGAGTGAGCGATTTGTGAGCACGTTTACGGCATGCCTCAAGCGCTTATCTCTCGTGGGTATCAACAGAAAGCGCAAAAGCGCGTTGCTGATAAACAAAAACTCTGCACAAAGCCACAGATCTGACATAAAAGCACTGGGAACGTGGGCAGATCTATCAATCGCTCAAGTTTCTTTCGACTCTGACCAACATGTGGCGTCTTCAGCTAGCCCTTTTGCTATCCACCTGCTTTCTCATGCCCTGTCATGAGGCTAAGCCTTTTAACTCAACCTCATCCGTGCCGACCTTGAGAAGTGTCAACAACATCGGTCGTCTGGCGGCCAAAGATCTGGCTGATCTACTGCTGGCCAGCGTAGAGGCACGCGGTGCCAAGCTGACAACATTCCAGGAATCCACCATGAAAGACCTAAGCACCAATGAACCCAAAGAATCGGTTGGTATTGTGTGGCTGCAGGTGGGCATGGATGTGATTATTGATCAGTTAATTGGAGCACAAAATGACGTCAGCTGTGAGCGCATCATCAGAAATATTGAGAGATCCATGGACAAGAATTGCCTGACATTGTCGCTGAAATCCTTCCTTGCTTTGACCACCTTTAATGGCATCACATGCAGCCAAAAGGAAGTGGTGCAGATCATTAAGAGCTCGACGGCACAAAAGGAGGCGACGACCACGTTAGTTGAGGGTGCTCGTAGCATACGCACGGCCTTGGATCAACAGCCAAAGACAAAAGCGGCCAATAAGGATGATCGTGAATCGGTTGTGGCCTTTCTGCAGGCCAGAAATCTGAGGGAATTGACGGCCATACTTAAGACACTGCTGCAGGTGTGCGGTGCATCAAGCGGTGAAACGCAAAATATAATCAAAAATCTCTCTGAAAGTAAGTATGATATAATGGACGAGTGGCGAGTGAACACAAATAAGTATAGATATACTGTGACGAGTAAGTAAAACAGTAAAGACCTGTACACAACTAACGAGTAGCCGACAATTGAGGAGTATTCATACGCCCTAATCCTAAGCAAATAGTAGTTAGTGACAAAAACTGGCTGACAAGAGTTTAGCGAGTGTTGAGTGAAGAATATTTAAAGTAACGAGAAATGTTAACAAAAAAGGTACTGAAATTCATAAGCTTCATAAATAGTGAATTTTGAAAAGTAACGAGTAAACTAATTTGCTATAATTCGTATATCAAATAACGTACCATAACAGAAACGTCTCAGTAAACGAAGGTTTCGAAAAGACTGACGTGTAAAATATAACAAACAACCAATCACACCACTAAAAACCAGCGAGAGCGATCTAGTGACGAGTTTACAGATTTATTGACCAACGAAAAGGATCTACTGACCACAAGCGAGTGATCAAGGGCCCTCAAAAACTTCAGCGAGTAGATATATGCGAGTATAACAAGTAGCGAGTGCCAATAAAAGGCAATTTTTGTAGTAAAAATTCAGTTAAAAGACAAGTAAAGCGAGTTTAGAGTGGAAAAGTAGAAAAATAGCTAGAAATGTTTGACTTATTAAGCAAAAAGTTGCTCGTAAACAGCATCGTTAGTAACGAGTAAAGAGAAACCGGCAGCATTTATTGATTATTGATGAAATTCAAATATCTTGACTAAAACAGAGCAATGCATATCAAATATAACAAGTAACCAATTACACCAAATAATAACGAGTAACGAGAACGAGTTGTTAAAAGTTACATATATCATATTTATCTTGCTAGTGTGAGGCAACGAGTGAACGCTTATAAGTAACGAGTAGTTAGACAAGAAATCAAATAGATGCTAAAGGGCTGCGAAATGCCTTATATTCAGTTATGAGTCAGAAAATTACCTTGAACAAGTTACTAGTGAGCAAAACAGCGAGTAGCGAAACAAAATCCAAGAATTTTAAGCTAAAAAAACTTAAAAAAGTGTCACAAATACATTTTAAAAAAGTAGCGAGTAATACAAAATAACTAGTGACGAGTAACAAACATTAAAAAAAGTAACGAGTCATACAAATAACTAGTAACGAGTGACGACTAACAAAGCGTATAAAGCATGAGCCAATTATTCACAAATACATTTAAAAAAGTAACGAGTAATACAAATAACTAGTGACGAGTGACGAATAACAAAGCGTCTAAAGGTGATAACAGTGTGTACACTAAATATACAATGTGTTAAAGATTAAAAAACACTCAAAAATAGCAAAATTCTACTAGATAATGAAAAGCGGCGAGTAAATTTTTAAGCTTTTAACTAAAAATTAAGCCCTAAGCAAGGAAACTAAAGAGTAAGAATATCAAAAGTCCAAGAATATCAATATTCCAAGTAACTAGTAACGAGTTACCAAGCTTAAAAGTAACAAGTAACGAAACTTACATACTTACCCTTCTTCTCTTTTCTTCTCTTCATCTTCCAGTGGATCCCAATGGCATGAGTATGGTACAAGTGAATGCCTTCTGCATGCTAATCGTCTCTCTCATGGATGGCCTTAACGCCATTGCCCACAATGAGCCAAGTGGCTTCTGTTCCGCCTCGCCCGACAGTTGGTTAGTGCGTTTCCTTGATATGGGTGTGGCCAAGGTCATACTATTGGGTCTGATGCCTGCCCTGGATCGTACCATAGTACCCCCTCGCAATGCTGTCAATGCTGCTGCACTTAATAGCATCAATGGTGGCAACTCCATGACCGATACCAAATCCTTGAAAACTTCGGTGCCCTTCAAACGTGCCCTACCCGTTGTGGGTAATCTTGTGGGAAATTCAGCCATAAGTAAGTAGTTGGAGAAGTAGACGTTTATGAAGACCAAAGAATAACTCTTGCTGATTTACAGTGGGTGGTGACAAAATCATAGGCCATAATAATCTAGATTCCTCAGTTGTTAAGGGAGTGGTACCCGTACTGGCTGGTGTCTCATTGTTGGACCAAATCACGGGCACGGCTACAGGTTCTGGATTGGCATCCAATGCTTTGGGCAATCAATTGATACGTAAGTGGGCACACGATTTTATGGAGGGATAAATATGAATAATACATTTTTTGAATGCAGAGGGAGGCGATTTTATTAAAGGCCATAACAATAAGAAATCGGGCGTGGCTGATCTGAATGTACCGGTACTAGCTAATGCGGCTGCTTTGAATAGCTTGAAGAGTCTTAAAGGTGCTGGCAGTGGTCTACCATTACCTGTAGTGGGAAACGCCGTGGGCAATCAGTTGTTGCGTAAGTCGAAGAATTAGTGTATGAAGAACGAATCTAAGTTTTAACTTTTTTGCAGAAGGAGGAAGCGTTATTCAAGGCGATCACAACTCAAAGACGGGTGTGCTTGATGCGAATCTACCCATACTAGCTAATGTGGCTGCTTTGAATAGCTTGAAGAGTCTGGGAGGTTCTGCCAGTGGTCTACCAATACCTGTAGTAGGAAATGCTGTGGGCAATCAGTTGTTGCGTAAGTATAAGAATCAGTGAAAGAAGAAAGTACCTAAGTTAATACCTTTTCAGAAGGAGGAAGCGTTATTCAAGGCGATCACAACTCAAAGACGGGAGTGGTTGATGCGAACCTACCCATTCTAGCTAATGTGGCTGCTTTGAACTCTTTGAAGAGTCTGGGAGGTTCTGCCAGTGGTCTACCAATACCTGTAGTGGGAAATGCTGTGGGCAATCAGTTGTTGCGTAAGTCGAAGAATTAGTGTATGAAGAACGAATCTAAGTTTTAACTTTTTTGCAGAAGGAGGAAGCGTTATTCAAGGCGATCACAACTCAAAGACGGGTGTGGCTGATGCAAACCTACCCATTCTAGCTAATGTGGCTGCTTTGAATACTTTGAAGAGTCTGGGAGGTTCTGCCAGTGGTCTACCCATTGTGGGAAACGCTGTGGGCAATCAATTGAGCCGTAAGTCTAAGAATTAGTGAAAGAAGAAAGTACCTAAGTTTATACTTTTTTTGCAGAAGGTGGAAGCCATATTCAAGGTGATAATAACTTAAAGTCGGGTGTGGCCGATCTGAACCTACCCATACTTGCCAATGTGGCTGCTTTGAATAGTTTAACCGGTGCAGGCAAGGGTGGCGCAGTGGGCAATGCCTTAGGCAATCAACTGTTACGTAAGTATACCAAACATTTTTGTAAAATTCTTTTTCAACTCAAAAATTGCTGTTTCCAGAGCGTCCCAAATCCACCATCAAAGGCCATAATAATCGGGAGTCGAGCGTGGCTGATTTGAATGTACCTGTTTTGGCTAATGTGCCGATTCTGAATAGCATTACCGGCACAGCTAACGGTGGCAAGTCTGGTTCGGCAGTCAATAAAATTGGCAATCATATTAAACGTAAGTTTTATTTTGTATTCTTAAGTTTTGTTTTATTTATTTTTTCTTTATGTAACTCTTACAGAGGGACCTAAGGCCGATATTGTGGGCGACAATAATCTGGTGGGTAGTCTGGTTGATGCTAATCTACCAGTTGCTGCTAATGCGTTGGCTCTGAATTCAATAACCGGTTCCGGTTCGGCTGGTACAGCCAATCTGATTGGTAACAGTATCAAACGTAAGTTAAATCTTCTTAGACCTAGACCAAGGGAAACTTTTGTCATTCAAATGTTGCTTGTATGTTTGCAGAGGGTCCTCGTACAGTTATTAGAGGTAACAACAATAAGGATCTTACAGGAGTGGGTTTGACGGCTCCCATAGCGATAGCTGCCAATGTATTGAATAGTGTAACGGGCATTGGCAAAGGTGGATCAAACGGTGGTTCTTCAGGTACAGGTACAGGTACTAGACCCCCCAAAGGTTCCTCCCATTCGGTGGGCAACGCAATCGGCAATAAAATTAAAGGTAAGTCTACTTAATTTCCCATTAATCTGTTTTGGGTCTGAAGTAATTCGACTTTCGCCACGTTGAATTTGTTTTGAAGTTTAATATAAAAATAACTTAGGAGAAAGATTACGAATTCTGCAAAGTTTTTCATAGAATCTTTTTGTTTTGTACGAATTTCAGAACTCAACAATATCCGAAGATTAGCCTTTTTTAGGTCTTACCATGATAAATCTTCTTTAAAATTCTAAAGCAATTGAATAGACTAAAACTAAAAGCAAAAGTTCAGGGTATTTGCATTGTAAGAAATAACTTAAGTGGGACAGATACGAAACTTCGAATTTTTCAATTTCAAAAGTAACTCAACTTTTTCACCATGAATCTGCTATAAAATTCTTAAAGCATACTGCAAAATGTTCGTTAAAGGTTTTTATGATCTCACGTAACTTGTCTTTCCCTTTATAAATCTGCTTTAAAATTCTGAAAGAATTGAAGAATCGGAAATTTAGAAATCTCCTATACTTTTGATGAATCTTTTTTCGGTCTCATATAATTCAGCTTTTCAACGTTGAATCTTCTTCAAAATTCTAAAGGAATTAAGTAGAGTTAAACTAAACAGTTGGGTAAAAATTCAAGTTAGTAACTAAATACAAGGAGGTATAATGAAAAGAATTAAAGGGGAATTGTCCGAGATTCAGAACTCTACAAAAAAACTTTCCCAACAATAAATTTTAGTGCGTATAACCAGTGTTGGGGAGTACTTTGGTATATTTATCTAGCTATATACTTGAATACAAATTTTGTGTACCTCTTAAACTCGTTTTTTTCTAGTTTGAGTAACTTTCATCTTACCAAGGTCAAAATTGTTATTTAAGAAAGGGTTCTCTAGATTTCCATGAGAGCTTAAATACCAATGATTCGTGATAAACCGGGAGGGGGTAGGTGAACTCACTTACGTTTTCTTGGTGTGACAAAAACAAATATTGTTTTGAGCTGTTAACAGTGTTGATCCTCAATACGCTTTAAGTCGAGGGAGTAGGCGAAAGTGAAGGCCTTACCTGAATTGAAATTAGAAACACAAAACACTCTTTTTTTGTGTCATCAAAATGCGCGTGCTATTCAAAGTTGATTACTAATCAATAAACCAAATTCTTGTTGCTTCTTTAGTAATTTCAAATTCCACAAGTCACCAACAGACTTTGCTTTCAACTAAAAAGTAATCCATTTGCTAATTTTAGCTTCTTTGAAGTTTCAAAAATTTGCTCCCATCGATTTGCTAACTTTCTATACCGAGACCAGTGTTAATCAAATTTCAATTCTTAAATATGCACCCACACAGAGACAAAGAAAATATGCAAAATCTACATGAAAATGTAGGATTTCTATACGTAATGAGCGGAATTTTCAACCCATTACTTATATGTAGCTATTCTGCATGACTCGCTTACATTTCTCATTTCAGCATGTAAAAAGCGCGCGATGTTACTTGCATTGAGTCTGCCTAAAAACATACACCAATAATTCCCTGCTTGTAGTTCTCAAGTTCAAATTCATTGCCCGCCTAATATAAAACGGGCGCACGTTTCGTGTAGATTTCCTACATTTAGCATAAAGCATTTGTAATTCTTAACTTTTATTTTTAAAACTTACATGCCCAGCAGTTTTCTCAATGAAAAATATATGAATTCAGTTCCGATTCTGAGCTATACTTTTCGTTTAGAATTTCCACACGTTAAGTAAGTATTTAGTTAGTTAGAAGTTATTTGGAAATACGCTGATTTTCTTATGTCGTGTAGACTTTAAATTTGCCCACGCAGCACTTAACTTTACTACATGCGGCGTTTACTTTTTTTATTTCTAACTTTCTGCATTCTACATTAAGCGTGCGCAATTTATCAGAACGAAATACGTTCAATTTTGTTTTCGCTGTGTAGTTAAAGACAATTTGATTGTTAATTTCTAAATATTTTTTAACTTAGGTCGAACTTCTATCCTATAGAGTCTAAACGATAAACATTAAGTAATCAATTTTTTCTATTCTAAATCAAAAAAAAAGTTGTATGTCCCTGTACAAATTTTTGGGACACTTAATGCAGAAGACTGTTCTACTGATTTCCGAGCATCTTTTGATCTTTTTCCGTACAACTAACTAACAAATTTTCTGAAATCTTAAAGAAATTTCAAAGTTTTGACTGAACACTTTCGGCAAGATAAGTCATACCTTAAAAAGGTATTTTTTTTTTTGTATTCTGGATAACTTTTACCATAACTAATCAAGAAAAGTGAGTACCTTTCCAAGCAATGCAAATAACTTTGTTGTTGGTCTTTCAAGATATTGTCACCAAGCCTAACAATTCCATCTAATATTGAAGCAACGTTATGATACCAGATGCGGTTTTTGTTTAAAAGATGGGTATCAACTTCATAACAAAACGAGAAGGCCAAGCTAACTTCGTCTGTGTCGAAGTTCTTATATCCATGCAAATGCGGGTTTTAAAATAACATATTTAAGAAATTTCTTCTTTTCCGACAGATAGTCTTCCGACTTCTACCAAATTTCGCGAATCTGTTTGAAAGCATATACAATTAACAATCACCGAGCTTAAAACGAAAATGTTTTTCTTACAAAGACCCATTTTCCGACCGATGGTTCCTATGGCAGCTATAAGATATAGTTATCCGATTTTGACCAAATTTTGCAAATCTGTTTGAAAGCATTAAAAATTAATATAGACCGAATTTGGAGACATTAGCTTTGACAACAGAAAAGTTTTTCTTACAAAGACCCATTTTCCGACCGATGGTTTCTATGGCAGCTATAAGTTATACAATTTTGACCAAATTTGCCAAATCTGTTTAAAAGCATATAACATGAGTAATGGCTGAGTTTGGGGACGCTTATATTGAAAACAAAACAGTTTTTCTCACAAAGACCCATTTTCCGACATATGGTTTCTATGGCAGTTATAGGATATAGTTATCCGATTTTGAACAAATTTTGCAAATCTGTTTGAAAGCCTTTAAAATTAATAAAGACGGTGTTTGGGGACTCTAACAGTGAAAAGAAAACAGTTTTTCTCACTAAAACGCATTTTCGACTGATGGTTCCTATGGCAGCTATAAGATATAGTTATCCAATTTGGACCAAATTTTGCAAATCTGTTTGAAAGCATTTAAAATTAATACAGACCGAGTTTGGGGACGTTAGCTTTGACAACAAAAAAGTTTTTCTTACAAAGACCCATTTTCCAACCGATGGTTCCTATGGCAGCTATAAGATATAGTTAAACGATTTTGACCAAATTTGGCAAATCTGTTTAAAAGCATATAACATGAGTAATGGCTGAGTTTGGAGACTCTAACATTGAAAACAAAAAAGTTTTTCTCATTAGGACCCATTTTCCAACCAATGCTTCCTATGACAGCTATAAGATATAGTCATCCGATCTTGACCAAAATTTGCAAATCTGTTTGAAGGCATTAAAAATTGATAAAGACCAAGTTTGCGGACGCTAACTTTGACAACAAAAAAGTTTTTCTCACAAAGAACCATTTCCGACATATGGTTTCTATGGCAGTTATAGGATATAGTTATCCGATTTTGAACAAATTTTGCAAATCTGTTTGAAAGCTTTTAAAATTTATAAAGACGGTTTGTTTGGGGACTCTGACATTGAAAAGAAAACAGTTTTTCTCACTAAAACCCATTTTCGACTGATGGTTCCTATGGCAGATATTAGATATAGTTATCTGATCCGGTCAGTATGGACATATTAGCGGCATGCTGTAAAAAAACGACTCTGTGCTAAGTTTCAGCTCGATAGCTTTAAGACTGAGAGACTAGCTTGCGTAGAAACAGACAGAAGGTTAAACAGACGGACGAACAAAGCTAAATCGATTCACCTAGTCGAACTGATCAAGAGTAAATACAGTTTATGGGGTCGAAAATGCTTTGCAAGCTTCTGGGGTAAAATTATAATACCCTTTGCAATGGTATAAAAAGGTGTCGACGAAATTTTAGTCACAGTCTTTTGTCTTAGTGCTCAGACAAACTAAATCGCTTCCGATGGGTGTCAACTCCATACAAAAAAAAAGGTTGTCGGAAAGCTTTCGTAAAACTGCGACAGGCCTCTTACGCTCGGTCGAACTCAGACAAACTACAATTTCCGTTTCTGAGCGTCGGCAAGCTACTGCGCTGCTAACTTGACAGGCAGACACAGCTGTTTCAATTCCGACGCTCAGAAGCAAAAAAAAAATAGTTTGTAATTTTGCCGACCCACTCCCGTCGGAGTGTCAGCAGCAAAAGTTAGACAAAAATCATCGATTGGAACGGTAAGATTTTGCATTGCCGATGACTTCTGTATTCCACACATATATCCTACAAATATGCCTGAAAATTTAAAACAAACAATTTACTAAATGCAAAATGCAAGCAAATCAGCGCAGTGTGACCGTTTCACACTTGGTGGTATTCTGATGAAGGTGGTGTTGTGGCGTTGAACAGTCACACTGCACCGTACGGTTTAGTTTGTTTGAGTACTAAGCTTAAAGGGGATAAGTCGTTATGCCGGCTGTACACTGCGTCACACTGTGACTCTATTTTCTGTAACAATTTGTGACACAATTCAAACCACAGAAATTATGACAAAAGGCATTTTCCCTTCACATTACGCTGTGGCACTGAAATGTGACTCTCTGTGACGCAATGTAAACCCAGCATAAGTGTAAGCGAGTCAAAGTATGTTTCAATGTTTTTGATACACAACCAAGAGTTCTGTACATTAAACTGCGACAAAATTGTACCTAAAAATTGAAAGTGTCTTTCCAGCCACAAATGCAGGCAAAAAAATAGCTGACATTGCAGTGTGACCGTTTGACATTTGGTGGTATTTAGCTGTTGAATGTTGGTATTGTGGCATTAAGTGGTCACACTGCACCCTACGCCCTAATCTGTAAATTCCTTTGTCGAAAAATTCGGTTATCTAGCTTAAGTTGTTGCCAAATTATATCTTAAACCTAATCATCTAGTTTACCAATTCTTAACTATCGTTTTAACTAATTTTATACTCTTCATAGGTGGATCAGGCCCTAAAATGGCAGGCAGTGACAACACCGTGGTACAATTGGTCGATCTGAATAGTAATGTGCTGCTCAATATACTTGCTTTGAATAGCATCTTTGGCGACAGCTCTCAAGGCGGTGCGGGCAATGTCATTGGAAATCAAGTCACAAGTAAGTCACCGAGTTTGTGAAACACCAATTCCCGTACTGAACTTTCTTTTGTCTTTTGCGCAGAGGGACCACGTCAAATTGTGGTGGGTGACAACAATCGTATAGTCAAATTGGTGAATCTGGATGCCGATGTTTTGGCCAATTTGAATGTGGCAAATGCCATACGAGGAAGCGGTGCCAATTGCATAGGCAATAGCATAAACAGTAAGTTTTTGTAAACTAAATATTTAAGTAGAAGTAACTAAGATAAACTATTTTTCGTTTTTAGAAGGACCGAAGACAGAGATAAGAGGCAATAATAACAGTGTGATCAAGTTGGTGGATTTGGATTTGAGTGTTTTGGGTGATATAAATGTGCTGAATGATATAATTGGTTCGGTGGGCAATGATTGTCCCACAATTGAAACGACCACGGAACCAGGCACTGAACCACCCACGCAACCACCCACGCAACCGCCCACGGAACCACCCACGGAACCACCCACGCAACCACCCACACAACCGCCCACGGAACCACCTACGGAACCACCCACACAGCCTCCTACCACTCCCAATCCCAACAACTGCTATCGTCGCTATTGTCGCAAATGGCGCACACGTCCCAGCTATTTGTGTTACAAAAACTGCGGTGGCACCTATGTACATCAACCCTAAGCCCAACGTTTCCACATCCACATTTTTCCTATTTTGTTATTTCTAATCTATTTATTTTGTTGTTTAATTTATTTCAAAGAATAAAAAACCCAAAGCATCTTTCATAAATTATGTATTCTGATGAAGTCATGACCCCCCCGTAAAAAAATGGAAAAGTTTAAACAAAAAAGCCTCCACCGACTCGGTATATAAATAAAAGATAACATTATTAACACCACCCCCGCCGAGTCAAGTTAGACAAATGGGCGTCAGTCTCAATACGGAAAACTTCCGTGGTGGAACGTGCTTCACGCCACCTGAAATCATAATGAAAGCAATAAAAGTTTCCAAAAAAAAAACAAAAAAAACAAAACACTGAAGCGCTGAGGTGCGAGTGTCGCGCCGCACTCATAATTGATGACCTGAGTAATTTGTTATGGTTATGAAACGTGTAACAAATGCAAAATTGCCCGACCCAAGAATTATGCCAGCAATTATAGCAAATTTCGACCGCCCTGGGATCAGAGGGTAATGATAACTTCAACTCCACTGAGTGGGTGTTAAATGTTGATAATGTAGGACAACAGAGGACACTCTGGAGTGCGATTATATTGTAAGACACCCGAGCCACGCATAAAGAGAGAGAGAAAGAGAGAGTGAAAAATGTTGAAGTACAATTTCTGCTCACCTGCAGTTGTAAGCAAAGTCTACTAATGATAGCAACAACTGCATACATAGACAGCTATTCTAGGTTTATTCTTTATTTAAGCTAACAAAGAAATTTCTTTTTATAATTTCACTCAATTTTTTGTACGCATTAACGCAGTATGCGTTGCATTTCGGTGAATGTAAATTTTGGTAAAATTATCTTAGTAGGCTGAAAATTTGGAATTTGTGCTATATAAAGGGAGGCAGACGCATTGAATTTCTCACTTTCAGTTTCACACTCGTGGTGTGAGGTGGTCCAGCTCTGCTTTATATTTCTTTTCATATTTATTTTATTTTACTAATTTCTAAACAATTGCATTCTGAGCCTCCAACTCCTTTTCCAGTACTGCACACATCATTTGCTTAACCGCTTTCGGTTGCAGTGGTGCCAAACCATCGTCTTCGAAAAAAGAGTACCGATTTTGCAGTCAAGGCAAATGTTTCATTCTTATTATTCTTCATCTATCTTCGTTGTATTGGAGATCAACTTTGGGCTGTCTCTCAATTTCGATAGCTCCTAACCATATAGTTATAGTTCCACAAAGGAAATCGATGGTTAGAGCGAGACGGACATATTGCCAAATGTATCCAGACTAATTTCTGGTTAAAGCGGTGTCGGTGGTCCAGCACTACTTTATTTTTCTATTTATATTTATTTTATTTTACTAATTTCTAAACAATTGCAATTCAGACGTTCCAATTCCTTTTCCAGCTCTGCACACATCATTTGCTTAACCGCTTTCGGTTGCAATGGTGCCCTCTTATATATTATTCTTTTTTAATTGTCAAACCATCGTCTTCGAAAAATGAGTACCGATTTTTTAGTTTGCTTATGGAGTTACGGCCTCAAGGCAAATTTTTCATTCTTATTATTCTTCAACTTTCTTCGTTGTATTAGAGTTCAACTTTGGGCTGTTTCTCAATTCGGTGGTTAGAGCCAGACTAATTTCTGATAATAGCGATATTCTAGTCTATGGTTAGAGTCTAGGTATGTTTATAGAGTGCTTTATTTTACAAACTTTTTATGCCCCACAGATCCGCAATTGGATTTAGATCCAGACTTAATGCCGGCCACTGTAACAGCGATATATTGTGGGAGCTGAAATATGGCTTTGTATGCCGGGCTACGTGTGTAGAAGCGTTATCTTGCTTTCAAGAATGTCATTAGCTTACTTTTCAGCCACTCTTCGTACATTTGCATTCATACGGCCTGGCACAAAACGAGCTGACAACTTGCCTTTAGCACTAAGGCAGCCCATACCAAAAGAGATCCATCACCATGGTTGCGCTTATAGCAGGTCTGTCGGGGATGCCGAATATCTCTCCACCATTTATGATGTCCATCTGGGGCGTCTAAAAGGCCATGGGCGCATTTTTCTGATGTTACTTGAGCCGTGGTTTAGGCACCTTGGACTGATACTGAAGATGCAGCTCCTTTTGGCAAATTTGTTGTATGCGTTGTCGACATTTTATTACTGTAATGCAATTTATGTTGGACGCTATTGCTCTTAAAAGACGAATAACTCAATTTGCACATATATCAATTTTCTATGAAACGCATGGGCTGGTTCGGTTGTTTCAAATAACGGTACCATAGATTAGGAGGTAATAGGAAGCATATAATATTGATCAGTAACAAGTTTGAAAGTGATAGGATTGAAAACAAAAAAGTTTTTCATACAAAGACTTTTTTCAGACCTAGCTTTTGTATGGCAGCTATACTATATAGTTGTCCGATTTTCATCAAACTCGGTGGAATTATGTAAAAACATAGAAAACTGATAAATACGAGGTTTGGTGGCGTTTGCGTTGAACACAAAAAAGTTGTTCTAACTAAAACTACTTTTTCGACCGATAGTTCCTATGGTAGCTATATCCTATAGTCATTCGATTTGGATCAAGTTTGGCATAATGGTGTGGTAGCATATAATATTGATCATTACCAATTTTGGGAGCGATAGCGTTGAAAACAAACAAGTTTTTCTTACTAAGACTTTTTGCAGACCTAATTTTTGTATGGCAGCTATACTATATAGATGTACGATTTTCATCAAACTCGGTGAAATTATGTAAAAGCATAGAAAACTTATAAATACGAGGTTTGTTGACGTTCGCGTTGCAGACAAAAAAGTTTTTCTCACTAAATCTACTTTTTCGACCGATTGTTCCTATGGCAGCTATATGCTATAGTCATCCGATTTGGATCAAAATTGGCAGAATTGTGTGGTAGCATATAATATTGATCATTAACTAGTTTTGGTGCAATAGCATTAAAAACAAAAAAGTTTTTTATACAAACACTTTTTTTCGGACCTAACTTTTGTATGGCAGCTATACTATATAGATGTCCGATTATCATCAAACTTGGTGGAATTATGTAAAAGCACAGAAATCTGATAAATACGAGGTTTGGTGGCGTTTGGGTTGAAAACTAAAAAGTTTTTCTCACTAGAACTTCTTTTTCGACCGATAGTTCCTATAGCAGCTATATGCTATAGTCATCCGATTTGGATCAAATTTGGCATAATTGCGTGGTATCAAATAATATTGATCATTAACTAGTTTTGGTGCAATAGCACTGAAAACAAAAAAGTTTTTTATACAAACACTTTTTTTCGGACCTAATGTTTGTATGGCAGCTATAATATATAGTTGACCGATTTTCATAAAACTTGGTGGAATTATGTGAAAGCACGGCAAAATTAGAAATACGAGGTGTGGTGGCGTTTGCGTTGAACACAAAAAAGTTGTTCTAACTAAAACTACTTTTTCGACCGATAGTTCCTATGGCAGCTATATGCTATGGTCATCCGATTTGGGTCAAATTTGGCATACTTGTATGGTAGCATATAATATTGATCAGTAACAAGTTTGAAAGTTATAGGATTGAAAACAAATAAGTTTTTCCAACAGACTTTTTTTCGGACCTAACTTTTGTATGGCAGCTATACTATGTAGATGTCCGATTTTCATCAAATTCGGTGAAATTATGTAAGAGCATAGAAAACTTATAAATACGAGGTTTGTTGACGTTCGCGTTGCAGACAAAAAAGTTTTTCTCACTAAATCTACTTTTTCGACCGATTGTTCCTATGGCAGCTATATGCTATAGTCATCCGATTTGGATCAAAATTGGCAGAATTGTGTGGTAGCATATAATATTGATCATTAACTAGTTTTGGTGCAATAGCATTGAAAACAAAAAAGTTTTTTATACAAACACTTTTTTTCGGACCTAACTTTTGTATGGCAGCTATACTATATAGTGTTATGTGCTGGTATAAAGCTAAGACCCGGAATGTTTGTTTGTTTTGATCTTAATGTTTATCGATCTACACGCCGCCGATAAACGAGATTGGAACCAGGGCTACGCACGAGTGGTTTACTGGGTCGTGCTGGTTCACTAGTTCCGAAGGTTTAGGGAGTAAGCGGCTCAAAATTTTAAATTGTTTCCGTCCTGGGCGAATAGTGGCTCAGAGTAAGAAGAAGGGTCTCAAGTTTTTTAAAAGTCATTGCGTAGCTCTTTTGCGGAGTGCACGTAGCCCAGCCGAAAATTAGATTTATATTGGAAAAGTTGGCAATAAGTCTCTATCTCGGTAAGAGTGAATAAGTGTATTTGTGTACGGTTAATTAGTGTGTGCATTTTAGGGATATTTTCTGGAAAGTTTTCGCGGAGAGGAGCTTGATTGCTGGATTTCGCAGCGGCCCCCCAGAGGATCCAATTTTTGGAGGAGAAATTGGCCACCCACCTCTGGGTGGCCCAAGGTTTTTATACTTAATTAAAAGCCGAGTAAAAGCCAGACATGGCAGTAGGGAGCTATAGTATTTAAGTATTTATTTAATTTATTCCCTTAATTTAATTTATTAATCCCATTTATATGTACATTTATTATTTGTCGTGTATTCGTCCCAGAGGTACCCTGGTTAGGAAGCATAATGAATATGTCTATAGTTGTTAGTGGATCGTTAGATAATATATGTATTTGAGAATGAAAAGAATATGTTAGTGTAAATTTGTTCTAGGGGGTGAGGTGGCGTTCTGAAGATCAGTGTCTGAGAGTTAAGGGGGTTGTCCGATTTTTGTAAGTCAACCTATGGTGGGGCGGGTAATGTTCTGGCAAATAATTCCAGCTATTTTTGCCTAGTATTTATGTTTAGTGTGTGAGCCGTGACAGGCATCTGAAAAGATATAAATTTTTTGTTGTTAGCCGACCAGTCCAGCTATCGAGGTCGTACTCATCCCTGAGTCAGCCGTAAGCTAGCCGGCGATCGATAGTGGGACCCGAGAAAGAAGGTCGGATCATAACAATAGTTGTCCGATTTTAATAAAACTTAGTGGAATTAGGTAGAAGCATAGAAAACTTACAAATACCATGTTTGGGCACGTTTGCGTTGAAGATAAAAAAGTATTTCCCACTAGAACTACTTTTTCGACCGATAGTTCCTATGACAGCTATATGCTATAGTCTTCCGATCCGGCCGGTTCCAATAAATGTGCAGCGTCTTTGTACCAAAAGACTTCGAGACTTTTAAGCTGACGGAGGAGATTGCATAGAAACAGACGGACATGGCTATATTAACTCAGCTAGTCATGCTGATCAAGAATATATATACATTGTTTGGTCGAAGATGCTTTCTTCTATGCGTTACAAACATCTGGACAATTTTAATATACCCTCTTCAAGGGAATAAAAAGTGCAGAGAATTAACGCATTACCGCCCAAAAATTTTCACAGAGACTGAATCTGCAGCTTATTGCAGCTAATTTTTGGATATGCTTTGAAGAAGTTTTTGTTTTGAAGTGTTCAAGAGCAGGATGTGATAGGTATTGACTTATTTTGGCCAGCTTTATGTGAGTTGGGTCCATAGTGGGTCGGTTCGTCAACTGATTTAGATTTGCTTTCACGAAATCTAAATCGAATCTAAATACCTCCTTGGGTGGGGAATGGATGTTTGAGGTTGTTTGGGCGAGAGTTTAGTTTCCGAGCGATTAGCTCCAATCTCATTTTCAGAGGACACTCTGGAGTGCGATTATATTGTAAGACACCCGAGCCACGCATAAAGAGAGAGAGAAAGAGAGAGTGAAAAATGTTGAAGTACAATTTCTGCTCACCTGCAGTTGTAAGCAAAGTCTACTAATGATAGCAACAACTGCATACATAGACAGCTATTCTAGGTTTATTCTTTATTTAAGCTAACAAAGAAATAACTTTTTATAATTTCACTCAATTTTTTGTACGCATTAACGCAGTATGCGTTGCATTTCGGTGAATGTAAATTTTGGTAAAATTATCTTAGTAGGCTGAAAATTTGAAAATTTGGAATTTGTGCTATATAAAGGGAGGCAGACGCATTGAATTTCTCACTTTCAGTTTCACACTCGTGGTGTGAGGTGGTCCAGCTCTGCTTTATATTTCTTTTCATATTTATTTTATTTTACTAATTTCTAAACAATTGCATTCTGAGCCTCCAACTCCTTTTCCAGTACTGCACACATCATTTGCTTAACCGCTTTCGGTTGCAGTGGTGCCCAAACATCGTCTTCGAAAAAAGAGTACCGATTTTGCAGCCAAGGCAAATGTTTCATTCTTATTATTCTTCATCTATCTTCGTTGCATTAGAGATCAACGTTGGGCTTGTCTCTCAATTTCGATAGTTCCTAACCATATAGTTATAGTTCCACAAAGGAAATCGATGGTTAGAGCGAGACGGACATATTGCCAAATGTATCCAGACTAATTTCTGGTTAAAGCGGTGTCGGTGGTCCAGCTCTGCTTTATTTTTCTTTTTACATTTATTTTATTTTACTAATTTCTAAACAATTGCAATTCAGACGTTCCAATTCCTTTTCCAGCTCTGCACACATCATTTGCTTAACCGCTTTCGGTTGCAATGGTGCCCTCATATATATTATTCTTTTTTAATTGTCAAACCATCGTCTTCGAAAAATGAGTACCGATTTTTTAGTTTGCTTATGGAGTTACGGCCTCAAGGCAAATTTTTCATTCTTATTATTCATCTTTCTTCGTTGTATTAGAGTTCAACTTTGAGCTGTTTCTCAATTCGGTGGTTAGAGCCAGACTAATTTCTGATAATAGCGATATTCTAGTCTATGGTTTGAGTCTAGTTATGTTTATAGAGTGCTTTATTTTACAAACTTTTTCGGTTAAAAGTCTATTCTGAACATTTCTTGTTCGGATTTTATAAAGAAGGAATTTTAGAATTACAAATTTTGAAAATCTTTTGTCCTTGGACTTGTATCGATTTGATGTTCGGAAACTACATATATAGATTGGGATCCAATGTCGGCTCACAAGAATATCGTTATTTGTTTCACATGCGTCATCTATAATATCTATAAATCTTTGGTTTGGCTGTACGATATATTCATCTAATTTTATCAAACTCCCCAAAGTTGTGTGGAAACTAATAATATTCACAACTGGAAGGTATAAACACGCTACCATTGAAAACAAAAAAGTTTTTATAACTAAAACTACTTATTCGACAGATAGTTCCTATGGTAGCTATATGCCATTGTCATCCGATTTCGATCAAACTTGGCATAATTGTGTGGTAGCATATCGATCAGTAACAAGTTTGAGAGCGATAGCGTTGAAAACCCAAAAGTTTTTCCTACTAAGACTTTTTTTCAGAACTAACTTTTGTATGAGAGCTATACTATTTAGATGTCCGATTATCATCAAACTTGGTGGAATTATGTAGAAGCATAGGAAACTTATAAATGCGAGGTTTGGTGACGTTCGCGTTGCAGACAAAAAAGTTTTTCTAACTAAAACTACTTTTTCGACCGATAGTTCCTATGGCAGCTATATGCTATGGTCATCCGATTTGGATCAAATTTGGCATAATTGTGTGGTATCAAATAATAATGATCATTAACAAGTTTGGGAGCGATAGCATTGAAAACAAAAAAGTTTTTCCTACAAAGACTTTTTTTCGGACCTAACTTTTGTATGGCAGCTATAATATTATATATAGTTGACCGATTTTCATAAAACTTGGTGGAATTATGTGAAAGCACGGCAAAATTAGAAATACGAGGTGTGGTGGCGTTTGCGTTGAACACAAAAAAGTTGTTCTAACTAAAACTACTTTTTCGACCGATAGTTCCTATGGCAGCTATATCCTATAGTCATCCGATTTGGATCAAAATTGGCAGAATTGTGTGGTAGCATATAATATTGATCAGTAACAAGTTTTGGTGCAATAGCATTGAAAACAAAAAAGTTTTTTATACAAACACTTTTTTCGGACCTAACTTTTGTATGGCAACTATACTATATAGTTGTCCGATTTTAATAAAACTTAGTGGAATTAGGTAGAAGCATAGAAAACTTACAAATACCATGTTTGGGCACGTTTGCGTTGAAGATAAAAAAGTTTTTCTCACTAGAACTACTTTTTCGAACGATAGTTCCTATGACAGCTATATGCTATAGTCTTCCGATCCGGCCGGTTCCAATAAATGTGCAGCGTCTTTGTACCAAAAGACTTCGTGCAAAGTTTGGTTAAGATAACATTTAAGCTGACGGAGGAGATTGCATAGAAACAGACGGACATGGCTATACTAACTCAGCTAGTCATGCTGATCAAGAATATATATACATTGTTTGGTCGGAGATGCTTTCTTCTATGCGTTACAAACATCTGGACAATTTTAATATAACCTATACAAAGGTATAAAAAGTGCAGAGACTTCACGCATTACCACACAAAAATCATCACCGAGACTGAATTTGCAGCTTGTCGCAGCTAAATTTTGGATATGCTGTGCAGAAGTTTTTGTTTTGAAGTGTTTAAGAGCAGGATCTGAGAGGTATTGACTTATGTTGGCCAGCTTTTTGTGATTTGGGTCCATAGTGGGTCGGTTCGTCAGCTGATTTAGATTTGCTTTCACGAAATCTAAATCACTTTCAGGAATACCTCCTTGGGTGGGGAATGAATGGTTCAGGTTGTTTGGGCAACAGTTTAGTTTCCCAGCGATTAGCTCCAATCTCATTTTCGAAAGCCGGAAAATGCGCGTAAAACTGTTGTATGAAACTCTTTTGTTTTTCAATTGATTATCTTGAAATTATTTTCAAAGCTTCACATAGCAAAATATTCCCAACGTGATATTAAAATTTTGGAAAATCGGTTACAAAAAAAAACTTTTTTAAAATACTTTTCTTCGCTTCTTTTTTTGGGGAGCAGACTTCCTGCAGAGCCTGTAGTAACATCGGTTTTCAAGAGGAACGCTTCCTTGAATTTCGAAACTGTTGGCTGTTGTTCCTGGATAAACAAAATTAAATCTGGATACAAAGTTCTCCATCAGGTCCTCTAAGTCCTTGATTTTTAACTACTAAAGTAGAAGAATAGGCAACTCCTGATCATTCATTAGCCAAGTGCCCAATTGCATTCACTTAATTGTCAAGGTGATTGAAGTTGAGTTTGCTTCCTGCGTTTAATCAAAACATTCAACAACTTTCATGGCAAATACACAGGAGAAACTCGGTCAAAATCAGCTAATTGAAATGCAGCTGGAAGGCATAAGGTACTCGCCCCCATTCCCTTTACTTACCCAGGTCCCAAGCCTGCTTAAGCTTGTGGTTATATCAAGCTGGTGACTGAAATGGTGTTTGTTTAACCTCAATCGGGTGCTGTGTGTGATATGGCCAGCCATCCGCAAAATCTTACACATGTGTGGGTGGGTGGACTGGGTGGGGGCAGGTGAGAGCTTTGACCACTGATTGTCGCGCCACCAACTGGCATTAAAAGGTTCAAACAAGCAGCATCCGCAGGGTAGACCAACAACGGAAGTAGCCGTGTTTGAGGCTTAGTCACGCTTAGGTTTTGAGTCAACCTTCAAAATACTCCCATGGGTGGTTGAACCTGAATTGTGCGTGGTTTTCACGCCCAGTAACCAATTGAATTGTGAGAGTTTGTGTGGTGGAACCAACTTGTATGCTTATGCTTTAAATTTATAAATTTTATTCTTTAAACTATTCAACCCGATTGTCGTCTGATTTTCTTGGGCTGTAGATCTGTCTTCTTGGCATATGTCTCCTCCTCCGTTTCCGTGCCGGGTGACTCATTGGTTTGCAAGGCCAAAACCTGAGCAGCTGCCTGCTGACTGTTCAAACGTGTCTCTCGCAGTAACTCAGATTCGGAGCTCTCCACTTCGGTTTGCGGGACATTCGTAGAGTTGTGCTCTTCAGTCACCGCTGATCTAGTTGTACGCGGCTCAATTGGATCCAAGCGAGTGGCCACTATCGAGTAGCGATAGTTTTTAAAACGCAAATAGCCATAGATGATGGCATCATGCAAACTGACCGTCACCTGACGCTTCAGTTCCTCATCGGAACGGTCCATGCGCTCGGAGACAGCTTCCACGATTTCATGCTGGGTGAGTGGACGATCTGCCTCGGCAATTACTTTGAGTATGTTGCTAAAGAGATTCGGGATGAGTGTGCGACGAGGCGCTCGATTGTAGCTGCTGTGGATCATGGTACGATAAATTTGGAGCAAAACTTGGAACAGGTACAAAATGTGGTTGAAGGCTAAGGCAAGGAAATTGTGAGGAAATGAAAAGGTTTCTTCTCTCCCACATCTTTAAGCCCAAACTTCAATCCTTGGGAAAGCGCGTGTATATCAATCAAGCGGAGAGCTGCCAAAAGGCACACAGTTACCCATTAGCTTCCGTGGCATTGGCAGGGGCCCAGACACTTGGCTTGGCATATGTGAGCATTCGCTTTTGCAGTCAAAGTCGCATTCCGGGTTTTGTCTGCTCCTCCATGGTGTGCCATTAGCAGGCTACGTCAAGAGTGGGAGAGAGAGCTGTCAGACAGTCGAAGGCATTTTCAAGTCAACGTCAACGGGGTGGGTGCGGGGTGGCTTTTGTTTTGTTCATCAAGGGCCAACATTTTATTGCTTTATGCGTTTAATGAAGTGTTGCTAGAGCACTGCGGAGGTGGCACCCTCTGGGACGGTCCGGACTGCGGACTACGGACACATGCAACCCTTCGCTTTCACTTTTGGGCTCAGCATCCACATATCAAACATTTGTGACAGCGTATGACTGACTGACTGACTGGCTTGACTGACTGACTGATTGATTGACTGCCCGGCCACAGCTCCGTATCCTTTCCATGTAATGCATAAAGAATGATGCTTAAATAAAAGTTGGGAGATGAGAAATAGGATTAACTTGTCACACAATTGAATTTAATTTTCCATACACACACAAAGCCTCTTAAACTCCCCTCCCGATGTTGATGCTGTTGTTGCTGTGCTGCCCTCGTCTGGTCTATTACTCGTACTTTCACTTGGGGGAATTGGAGACTGCATCCACTGACTAAAAAATGCTTTTGTGGTATTCCAGACCCAGAAGCCGTTTCTATCTCTCTCTCTATTTTTGTAATAAAATTACCAAAGCCTTCAGATTTGTCAAAGCAATCAATACATTGAGCTGTGTATGATATGTCTTTTGTTTGGGTTTTCTAACAAACTGAGAAAACTGAGATTTTGGCAAATTGTGTAGAAAGTTGGTGTAGTCTTGGACAGACAAAGGGGAAAATATGAATAGAAAAGGTGAGTGTTATTTGAAGTAACTTTTACTGTAAGACATAATCGTTCTCAGTGTGTAAAATTTTGCCTAAATGGTGTAGCTTAAGGCGAGTTTATCGAAAGTAAAAAGAATAAGACTATTGAAATAGAATCAACTCAAACCAAGTTTGGGACAGCAAACATTTCGTTCATAACAGCTAGCAAAATGTTGCATAAACGACTGTTTAACGCTCGTTTCTAAGCACGTTAGTGAATATTTTGCGAATATTTGTCGAATATTTAGCGGTTATTTCGGGAATATTTAGCGATTATTTCGCGAATATTAAGCGAATTTTTGGCGATTATTTAGCGAATTTTTAGCGAATATTTAGTTAATATTTAGCAAATATTTGTAGAATATTTAGCGAATATTTCGGGAATATTTGTCAAATGTTTAGCGAATATTTCGCAAATATTGAGCGAATATTTGGCGAGTATTTAGCGAATTTTTAGCGAATATTTGTCGTATATTTAGCGAATATTTACGAAATATTTGGCAAATATTTGGCGAATATTTCGCGAATATTAAACGAATATTTCGCGAATATGAAGCTAATTTATGGCGCGTAATTAGCGAATATTTAGCGAATATTTTGCAAATATTTGTCGAATATTTAGCGAATATTTCGGGAATATTTAGCGAATATTTCGCGAAGATTTGTCGAATATTTAGCGAATATTTCGGGAATATTTTGCGAATACTTAGGAAATATTTGGCAAATATTTAGCGAATATTAAGCTAATTTATGGCGCGTGTTTAGCGAATATTTAGCAAATATTTAGCGATTATTTCGCGAATATATGGCGAGTATTTAGGAAATATTTGTCGAATATTTAGCAAATATTTCGGGAATATTTTGCGAATCTTTAGGAAATATTTGGCAAATATTTAGCGAATATTTCGCGAATATTAAGCTAATTTATGGCGCGTGTTTAGCGAATATTTCGCAAATTTTGAGCGAGTACTTAGCGAATTTTTTGCGAATATTTGTCGAATATTTAGCGAATATTTCGGGAATATTTAGCGAACATTAAGGAAATATTTGGAAAATATTTAGCGAATATTTCGCGAATATTTGGCTAGTTTTTAGGAAATATTTGGCAAATATTTAGCGAATATTTCGCAAATATTAAGCGAATATTTCGCAAATATTAAGCGAACATTTGGCGAGTATTTAGCAAATTTTGTGCATTTTTGTCGAATACTTATCGAATATTTAGAAAATATTTGGCAAATAATTAGCGAATATAAAGCGAATTTATGGTGAGTATTTAGCGAATATTTCGCAAATATTAAGCGAATATTTGGCGAGTATTTAGCGAATTTTTTGCGAATATTTGTCAAATATTTATCGAATATTTAGAAAATATTTGGCAAATAATTAGCGAATATAAAGCGAATTTATGGCGAGTATTTAGTGAATATTTCGCAAATATTAAGCGAATATTTGTCGAGTATTTAGCAATTTTTTTGCGAATATTTGTCAAATATTTAGCGAATATTTCTGGAATATTTAGCGAATATTTATCCGAAATTCGTTTTTTGTCCGCAAAAGCCTCGTGTTTTAGAAAGTTTGTAAAAACATTCATCAACTATTTGAATGAAGCTTGTCAATTATGAGAGCACTTTCGTGAAATGCTCGCTTTTTTGCTCTCTGGTGAGAAGTTGCTCATCATTTTATGAGAATCATCAATGAATAAAGTGAGTGTTTTTGGTTCAATTATTTACTTTACTCACTTCGTGTGGCCTACCAAGCCGAAGCTTGTTACTCGCCTGTTCAGGCTAACTAGCAGCTAACCTTCCGTCCAATCGATACAAAAACTCGTAGGAAAACACATAAATTATGGTAAACTGCAGGCTTAGTATGTTAAATTCTGGGTTTTTATGGCAGAAAGAAAGAAAGTATAGTATTAGCAAGTATAGTATAGTAAGTTAAGTTTTGAAAAAGATACGTATATTTTCGTTCTCAATAGTAGGGTAAGTCTGTTGTTGATGTGAAACATCTTTAATTTCGGTTCAGAAGATATCAGTAGGAGTAAAAGAGGGGGGAAAGATGTGGGTTAAAGGTGTAGGAAAAGCGGTGGAAAGAGGTGGAAAGAGAGGGAACAGTGACTTAAAAGTGACTAAACAGTGACTTGACAGTGACTCAACAGAGACTTGACCGTGACTTGACATTGGTGGACCAATGGGGGGCAGTGGGGTAAGTGGGAGGGAAGACAGGGTTTTAAGTTATTTCTATTGTTTGCTATTTCAAGATTGATATTCTTATTTCTGCCTGTTATTCCTTTGCGACTGTTGTTGTTTGCATTTATCTTTGGAGCAGCACAATAATCAAGACTTACAAAAAACAAAAAGAACTCAGCAGCAAGTGATCTTGTTCTTGGTATTTCTACACCCTGTTAGTTTTCTTCTTTTGAAAGATTGCCATTGCTGATTTATATACCATTGAGAGAGCTAGTGATTATGAAATTAAACCCTTAAATTTAGCATCATGTTTGACATCAAAGCCTTTTTTGCCTTTTTTTTTTGGTATCACTATAAGCCTAGGGTGTATCAAATTGATATTTTGGGTGTTAATATGATACTTAGAAAATTAATTTGATACGAAACAGCTGGAGATGCTTGACGTGTCACATTTAGTGTTTTGATTTTATTCCAAACGCATCAGTACTAAGTTAAAAGTAAATGCTATGGAAGACACTATCGCCGACAACGGGCTGAAGATATATTAAAGGATTTCAATTTGGATCATGAACTTCTTTATTTAGAAGTCAACTTTAAGCAGCTAAGCATACATATGTTCATATACATATGTTGTTGTGGTCGTTTTTTGCAAACGTAAGTATATAACAAATGTAACTTTAGTTAGGACATACACCACGATACAATGCTGTTGTGGCTGTTTCAGCGCTTTGCAAGATGACGATTCGAAACGAAGACAGCTGCAAAAGAGGTGTTTTCGCGTTTTTCGTTTTGGGTCTCATGTATAAGTGCCATCATGAGGTACACTAGTGCAGTGACATCTGTATAAACATCATCCGAGTGGACACTGCGCATGCAGAGTGAGAGAACAATGTTTCCCATTGTTAACTGTTACTTGGAGTATTAATGAGAATTTCCTACTCAATAGTTTCAACAACTAGTTCCCCAGCGATGGTTCCGTTGCTCTTACTGGTGCCTCAAAAGTTTCACTGCTTTGGAAGCCTTAAAACTCAAACTGATAGCTTGAACTTGAAGGAGAATCACTAACAAATGCCTTCAAGATTATTTAAAGGCTCTTAGCAACAGATTTTTTGGAATGAAGACAAATAATGCAGCACCAAGGTGAATAATATGAATTCTTAAGTTAGCTACTTTTGAGTCTACTGCGAGGTGAATGCGACACCCATTTGGGCAGCTTGAAAGGCTTCCTCCATCAACTTGCCCCCACACTTGAATGGCCTTTTGTATGCCGCTCACATAACGTTTGTATCTTTGATTAGTGAAAACAAAAGCGAAGAGCGACTGAAAGAAGTTCATTAACTGTCACACAAATATGGCCAATAGCGCTGGATTAGAGGCGGGGGAGGGACGTACCCACTGTCCATATGCCAGCTCTCACCAACTTAATTAAACAGCAACAGATTGGTAGATTGAAGGAGCAGTCGCATTTGAAGTCACTCCGCCACGTTACGTAGTCGTGCACATAAAAATTTCTAATCCATTTGCCCGATACTTATGCACGCCTGCACTCTCGGGGGATTAATAAGTGTAGCCTGTTTGTTGTGCGGCAGCTTCCAGGATTGTTTCAACCACCCGGTCCCGGGCACGGCACGCGACAACACAGCCAAATCAATTTCAACTGTCAACTGTCAATCAGGCAGCAATTCAATCACCCAACGCACTGGGAGTCGTCATCGTCAGCGTTGACTCGCTGCCGAAAAGCCACCATCTTAAAGAAGAGAGCTTAAATTATTCAAAGTATCGGAAACAGTTGTTGGTTGGACCAACATTTGTTCAAGCGATTTTCATGGGTTGTGTTTTTGTTTTTTTTTTTTGTTTTAGGGCGGGTTGTACAACACAGATTTTTTTATGGGTGTTATTGCCATTTACAACTCGGTTCGGTGTTGCATATGCATTACACACTGGTCACAGCTTGCCAGCTTCCCGGTTTGCCGGCAACCCAACCACCCACCTTCTTCTCAAATTTCGCAGTCAAAACACATGTCACGTATTTTGCTCGTAATTATGGCAAACGTGAGAAATTTCGTTAAGATTTTCTTAACACATTTTCTTTTATGTTTTTGTTGTTTCTGCAGCTTCGTCTTGACTTTGGCTTTGGGTTTACATGAGTTTTGGGTTATAATTTTTGGCATTTTCATTTTTGTGACCCCTTTTTGCACTAAAGTGCGAGGTTGGTTTATGAGCAACTTGTCTGGTCTGAATTCGCTCTCAAGCTAACATAGACATGATTTTTGTGGATTACGCCAATTCAAAAGTGGATTTAGCTGATGGGATATAAAAGATGAAGCCGTGTTAGAAAATGAAGAAATATTGAGCTTAGGGACTGTGTGTGTAACTTTGTTGGCATTTTTGTTATCTGATGCCTCAAACAGTGAAGGGTTAACGAAAAAGCAAAAATAAGCTATGCTCTCAGCTGGAAGAGCACTTACCAAACGGTCCCTCGAGCCGGATGTTCTAAAATTAATGATTTGTTGTAGGCGAAGAAACCGAAAAGACAAATGTTTTCTTTCAGATATCAGACGAAAAAAACCCAATAGATCCTTCGAGCCGGATATTCTAAAAACAATGTTTTGTTGGAGGCGAAAAGTCCTAGACAAAAAAATGTTTTGTTCTTGAATTGAATGTTGTCTTATTGGTAGGGAGGTGCAAATCCCATAAGGTCTCTTAGATATTCTAAAAACAATGTTTTGCAATGGTCAAAGAATCCCAAATAAAAAATGTCTTGATTCGAATATGAGCGTCAACTGACTTGTGGGGAGCGACGAATCCCAAAAAGCCCTTCGAGTCAGAAACTCTGAAGCCAACGCTTTATAATAGCCGAAGAATCCCGAAATATAAATGTCTTGTCATACCTTGTAAAAGAAACATGATATTATTGAAACATATTCCTGACTTAGACGTCGAAAAATCACAAAAAGTCCATTAAGCCGAATGTTTTGGAATCAATGCTTTGTAGGACGAGAAAAATCTTAAAAGAAATATGTTTTGTTTTTGAAATAAACATTAACTTATTTGTGGGGCGGCGTAAAATCCCAAAAGGTCCTTTTAGTCACATTTTCTGGAATCAACACTTTGAAGGCGGATAAGAATCACTTAAGAAAAAAACCCTCTGTTGAAAAGGTTGAGGCTGGAGTTTGACGTATAACTTTTAATGCATCGCTATCTACTGTGCATACAATAGTGCGGTATGCAAGTCGCTGCCCTGATTCGTTAACAATGCCGCCGTGCAAAATGAACTTCTAGTCAGAGGCTACACGCACATAAGCAGTGTCAATATGAGGCTCTAGGTCTAAAAGTTAGGATTTTCATCATAACATTTCTAAAACAAGATACGCACAACACCAAAAAGAAGGCTGGTTGATCGTATAGCTATTGCATAAACTTCCACAGTTCAATCATCAGCAATCTTTTGCCCAACTTAAATGAGTTGGCAGACGATACCTCATGCCAGAACTGCTAAGATCGCTAGGGAGTCCCACTGGTTTTAATATCAACAAACTCGTCAATGAAATGTTAAGTTAAGTATTTTCGCTTAAGAGACTCGACTTCGCTCAGAACTGGTAGGCAAAAATCTTACAGATTTGCTATGTTCAGACTTCTTTTTCCGAGTTCGCCTTTTGGTCGCCGGCCAGCTATCGGCTAACTCAGGGATGAGTGTGACCGTGATAGAGGAACTAGTCGGTGAGTGTTATGCCCTGAATTGCCCTCCCTTCCATGGATCAGCTATTGGATTTTGTCTTCGCTGATCCCCCTGACTTATTTTCTGGCTCTCAGACTTTCATCTCACCCCATTTCAAACATATATATATTTGATATAACTTTTCCACCTTTCACTCATAATGACACTAAATGTAGACCTAACCAATGTAGCCTGAGACGATAACAGCACAATAAATATAATCTACTAGCTGAAGAAATTATAGAAATTGTGTTGTTGGAAATTAATATGATTGGCTTAATTTTACCTTGTAGACAGTTTTGAGTTCACAGCTGGTGAAAATAAATCAAAATTTCGCTTAGTAAATGTAAGTGGCCTGTACACATGTTAAATTTTATCTCATCCCGTCCTAAAGGACCCAATCAAATTTTCTACGCGCTCGGAAACTCCCTTCTTCATGCTGAAAATATACCTCTCCCGCCGGGTCTATCGATATTTCCGTTCCGCACTCATTTCTAGTAAATATATGAGGCTTGTGCATTTCACAGCAGCATCAGCACTGCTTGTCCATAATTGCGAACGAATAGCATTCTAAGTCTTTCCCGAAATTTAAAGAGACAATATATTTTGGTCCATTCAAAAATTGGAATTTAATTTTGCTATAAAAAAAAACTCTATATTTTTCAAAGGTTGAACATTTATAGGAAATGTTGGTTCATGATTATTTATGAAAAACAATTTCTGTCAAATGACCACCACGGCTGACTTGGCAGTAGCCCATTCGATTCACCCATTTTTTGAGAACATTTTGAATTGCTTAGGCACGTATGTCAGCAATAGCAACTCGAATCTCGTTCTTCAACTCATCAATAACATTTGTCCTTGACCGCTCCCCAAAGATAATAGTCTAACGGTGTCAGATCACAGATTCTTGGCGGCCAATTTACATCTCCATATTTGCTAATTATTTGATTTTCGAAGATAGGGCGCAAAAGATCGATCGTCTTGTTGAAACAAAATATCGTCCAAGTCTTCCGTTTCAATTTCCTCGAAGCACCAATCACTTAACATTCACCATTCACGCTCACGGTGGCTCCTTCTTCATTTTCAAAGAAAAATGGACCAATGATGCCTCGAGACCAATATCCGCACCAAACAGTGACACGTGGTGGGTGCATTGGCTTCTCGACGACAATATGCGGATTTTCTGTGCCCCAGATGCGACAATTTTGTTTATTAACATAACCACCGAGGTGGAAATGTGCTTCATCCGAAAAGATGATTTTTCGGTTAAATTCACCATCTTCGGCCAAACAAACTTTCGTCCCATTTGCGAATTGGCTTTAGCTGCTGCATCAATTGAACTTTGTATGGCTTCATGGCAAGGTCTTTATGCAAAATTCGCATCAAAGAAGTGCTCGAAATGTCCAATTGTTGAGATCGATGGCGAGTTGACGTCGCTGGTTGTTCACGCACATTTTTAGCAACCGCAGCAATGTTTTCGGTCGAGCGTTTTTCGGTGATCCACAAATTGAGTTTTCGGAACATTTTTTTTGTTAAATGTTTTTTTTTTCAAATTTCGCTCAGTTTGAGTCGAGGACTCAGCACTTTGGAAACATGTTTTTAATATTTCCCAACTTTCTTCAAGCGAATAGCGACCCATTTCGTTAACGTCAAAGTTTTTACTAAATATTAGTCACTTTCCGAATGACATTTGACGTTTTTAAAGTCAAATTATCAGAGGTCGCAAAAATCGGTCTCCCGTTTGCCTTTGTCAAAAAACGACAGCTTTTGTGCGACCACATTGAAAAGAGGTACCGAAATAACCTTTAACTACGCTCTCTGCTTCTATTTGGTTGTGAGAGGAGAGAACACACATTTTTTTGATTTTCCTCTTAGGTCTTTTTGGGACCGTTTGGCCTAATTCCCGAATTCAAAAGGTCTTCATCGTATGTATGCATCGGGGTGTTAGGCTCGGCTAACGATATGAATGTATGCGACGAACTATATGCGCTCTCTCGCATAGACTCTCGCTCTGCTTACGTTAAACTCTGGCGCAACTCTTGAGTTTGCAACCTTTTCAAATAACATTTTGAGAGTTTGGTCTTCGGGAAGCACGCAATTTAAGACCAATCGACTGAGTTGGGCCTGATATTCGGTTGCTGTCAGACCGATCAGTGCTGCGTGGTCAACCACAGCCCCTTAACAATGAGCGCGATAACAGAACACATTCGGTTGCGGGAAGCCCATGCCCCTTTTATATTTGGTTTTTCGGTCAGTGACGTGAGCAGAGCGAACTGAAAAAAGGGTTGAGAGTTACTTACGAGCTATGCAAATTATGAATAGTTCAAATTCCAAACACTAGATGGACCACCCTGTATATACTTTATGTGATCGGAGATGCTTCCTTCTATGCGTTACAAACATCTGGTCAAAAAAAAGAGTGGGTGTCATCTGACGCACTGAATTCACAACTTGACCTCATGTCAGCCACTCTTCAATTAATATTCAATTCAAATTTGCTATCCACTTCCCCCCCCCCCCCCCCACCCCCCCCTTTTCCACTGTTCCCTCATTATCCCCCCACTGCCCCCCACTGTTAAGACTCTGCCATGTTAAGTCATTGTTAACTCACTCACTCACTCTTCACCATCCCATTCTCTTTGCTCTACACGCATACCTAATTTGTATGAGTGTGTGTCACGATACAACTATAACAGCTATGGCGCTCAGCCAACATATTGAACTATGCGCTTTTCCTAAAAGAGCGAGAGAGAGCGGGACAGTGAGCGCGAAAGCGCTATACCTAGGAAGCTTCTTCGTTGTAACATGGTGTGTGTCTTTCAATCTCACGCTCACTCTCTCTCGCGCTCTCAGCAAAAGCGCTTAGCATTGCTCAGTTATGTACCCCAAACAAACATTTTTTTTGTCATTTTCACCCACTTCGCGTTCAAATTTATCAAAATTTCTTTCTTTATTCGTACCTCTATAACTAAACGAAGGTCTATGCCAAATCTTAGATCTCTAGAGGTTAGCGGTAGTGGCTGTGGGTTAATAATCAGTCAGTCAATTGGGCCTAGAGATTTATAAGTATAGATGAAGTTTTTGATTTCGCTAGCATTTCGCGGATATCTTCGTACCAAGCTTAAGAGGCTCGAATCAAAAATCTCAACAGGTTTCTGGAACTTCCCCAATTATTTCGTTAAAAGTATTGGAAAGTATATCGTTAGAGTTCTTTGGGGTTTTTTACATAGTTTTGCATTCAAAACTGTGCCTCGACGAAATTAAACCAAAGTCAAGGTAACTTTGCAAGCTGACCATCAGGGGGCGCCCACATCGACTCTTTGTATACACTTCTATTACTTTTCTACCACTTCTTTTTGGATCGCAACCGAATTTTTGGCACCTCCATCGATAATTAGTTTTTAACTGCTGGGCTGAGCTTCATCAGGTGTGCATTTATTTGTACATACGTGGGTGTTGCTTGTACAGCCCCAAGCCATACAACTGCCAATGCATTTCACTTTGTATGCAAAAAGAAAGCAGAGAGACCCAAATGAATTGGTGGGCAAAAAACACAACTTTTGCACGTCGCCGTGTCGCAGGTGTTTCGCTTCGAATCTTTTGCCATGTCGCTGCGGTGACGGTGAATGCAGCCTGGCATAAGCTTTCTGCCTGTAAATATTTTGATATGTTCTCTCCGCACCACATGTTGACTGTGAATGTGGATGCAACAACGAAGAGCCACAGCTGTCGCTTATCTTTCGCCGTCTCTCTTGACTTGCTTCGGTTTCTCTGGCTGTCACTGGCCTGTCAAACTTTTCAGCTAGTTTGTCAATGTTTCGTTTCTATCAGCAAATGATTTTTGGTTTTTTTTCTTTGCGGGTAAGATGAGTGCGGAGAGTGAGCGAAGTAGGCGTTTGTGACGTAGACAATGTAAGTTTCTCTCTCATTGTCTTGCTGGTGCGCAGCGAGGGAAGCGAGGCGGACTCTCACGTGCTCACGTACAAAATAATTATAGCGCAAGTACGTGTTTGGCATCAGGAAGAAGCTACCAGCTCCTTCTCATACGCGTGGAACAAAGTTGGAAAGCCATTTTTAGGCATACAAAGATGACAACAAAGTTACAACATTTTCCTCTCCTTTTTTGCAAAATGTGTGCCCACGTCTGGCGTTTTGATAGCCTTGTGTGTGGGGATGGTGGGTCTGGGCCTCATATGGAGGAAAAAAGGACACGCTGATTACTTAAAGTTTTCAGTAGACATTTTGCGACAGTTTTCCCGTATCCAAGTGGCTGGGGATTTCAGTGTCAGTTCCCCAGGAAGCTAACCTCAGTGTGTATCGTGTAGACTTTCGATTCAGATTTTGGCTTGTTGAAAATTCTATTAATAGTTTAGCCATCCAAAAACATCTACTTCAGGACTTTCTCTTTTCGTTATCCAAAATTTCTGTACGACACACCAGAGACCCAGTTTCCAAATGAACCCCTTTCGACCCAGAGAACAGCGTCCGCGTCCGCGCGCCGAACAGCGTCAGCGTCTGCCGCGGGTAGCGCCCCAAGTACCCCAGATGGTGCCGCAGGAACCACCACCAGTGGTGGAGAATCAGTTCCGTATACCACCGGCTACTGCCGCCCCACTGCAGCCCAACAATCCAGTCGATGTCGAACGCTTCATGCAGAATCTACGCGCCATTCTGCAGCGCCAGAGCATGCACTTCGATGTGGGCGGCGGCGATGGTGTGCTAGTGTGGAGCTGGCGTGGACCAACTCCGGCCACCGGGCAACAGGGTGAAGGCGATGGCGAAAGCCCGGGACGCCGGGCCCTGCGTCAGGTGCTGCCCACGCTCTAAGCCGCACTCAGGCCACCGCCACCACCACCAATCCCAACCCACCAGCATTACTTCGGGCAAGCGGCTTTTGTGGTCCACACAGTCCCCGTGTTGTGTGCGTCGGTGTACGAGTTATTGTGTTGTGTGGATGTTGCGGGCACAAATTCAAAAGGCGAAGGACCATCACATATTGTGTTATTATTATTATCCTTTTTGGTTGCTGACTGACAAAATGACGCCGACACAGACGCAGGAGGACACGCACGCATATAATAATTTCCTGTTCAATGAGCAATTACCGTAATAAAGATACATCCCGGCTACTCTATTATAAGCATCGCTGGCGGAAATCATCTACGGCCATCTCTCTAAATAAACCACCAGACGATGAGGATGACAATGATGGCCCCTGATGAGACTGAGGATGATGATGATGATGAGGATGTTGATGATGTTAATGGCAACAATTGCTCTTTAAGGGTGGAGGACAACAACAACAACAACACAGGGGCCCATGATAATAAGCTCACTGTTCTTATTGAAATGGTCATAAGTTTCGAGTACTTTTAAAAATTTATATTGAACGGCTTTTAAAACAAAAGCGACATTTTCCTAACCAAAAAAAAGAAATATTAAGGAATAAAAAATGCTAACTAATTTATGATCAAATTGGATAATTAAATTCACTTTAGTTAAACTTAAGCAGTGCGTACACAAACGACTTCCATTCGAAACCATCTCGAATGATACAAGTCTTGTGCTCGTCCTTCGTAAAGGCAAGTCTTATATGGGTGCATATGCTTCATAGGGCGCGCGCATACATGCGACTGAAAGATGAACTGACGGCACAACTTAAGGCTGATCTTGACAAATAAGCACGCTCCCTGCATGCTGGTGTGCACAACACGTAATGTTTTGGATCTTTCAAATTCCATTGTAAGTGCAGCTTTGTGAAATCTATCAGGAATGTTTGTTAATTTCGGCTTGTAGAAAGTAAAATTGGCTCAAACAGCACCTCCAGAGGAGGGCCAGGGCCAAGCTTCTCTCAATCTCTTGGCGTGTGTGCTTATAATTTTTCGCACAAGAGAAAGGGACCTACAATTTAACGCCGAATCCGAACGGCAATGGTTAGAGAATTTTTGCTTTTTCATGGCTAGTTACTTCACAGCTGGCGCCAGTAGCTGGTGAAGCTGATCGGGTGTGTAAAAGCTTTTTTCTAAAGAAAGAAAAAACTTTTTATAATAGATGGTCCGAGGCGGAATCGAACCCACAAGCTTCCGCACCAGCAGCCACACATACGACTGGTACGACCACCTTCGGCTTGTAACCTACTAAAATATCATGGTCAGCCGTCAGTTCATCTTGCAGCCACATGTGTGCGTGCACCCTAAGGGGCCGCGCACACATGTAGCTGAAAGATGAACTGACTGCAGAACCAAAAGCTTTGCTGACAACGGAACCTGAGCTTTTAGCTTACTCATTTTATTCTTGCTAGCAACATTGTGTCGCCTCGATTGGGAAATTTTTTAATTGCGGAAAATTTAAAAGTGCAGAGAAAATTTAAGCAAGGGAAAAAAGAATATGGGTTCACGTGATTGTTACTGTTGGAGAGACATTGGGTGAATTTCATAATGGTCAATTACGAACGTATCCATTAAGCTTTTATGAATAAGCCAAAATGGATATGGACACTTATACATATTTACATAACGCGACAATATTTTAAATAAAATGGGAGATCGCATTCAGAAGGAGGAAAGTCTTATTCATTCGCATCTATGTACATAAAAATGTATGTGAGCTTCTTAAGGGGGGAGCCTGCTTTAGAAGCTTCAAAAAATCGATTTTTCCGAGGACTTTTTTGGAAGGGAAAGAAATATTCGATTGAAACGAAACTTTCTACTTTCTATATAACTATTGTTATATATTTCAACAGTCTTCTCAAATTTTTTCATTAAAATATATGTCATATTATGCCTGGTACAAGCAATATGCAGGTCGCAATTTCCATCTGAAACAAAAAAAAAACCCAGAAAATTTTCTATTTTCAATAGTATAGCTTCTAGTTAAACCAAGAAAATTGAACAAAAAGTAAGAAATTCAAAAATTTTTCGCAAATTAAAAAAAACCTTTTTTTTTTTTAAAAAAAAATTCACTTCAGATTGTTTAAAAAGTGGGTTAATCATAACTTTCTTAAGGTTTTTTAGGTTCAACTAGAGGAGAATTTAATCCCGAATACAATAAATTTTGTCTCGTTTCGATAGGACGTTTAATTTTTTCCCTATCTTTCCCGCCAATTAGGAAAAATCGTAAAAATTAAAAACCGAGAAATCGCACGTCAAAGTTTTCGTATATAAAAAATCGTATATAAAAAATCTCGACGCTTGCTCACTATTTCTCCTGTAACTTTAAAAATATTTTGAATTTGCTTCTGAAATTTTAGGGACACATTCTTGGACAGTTTGGGTAGACATTTATGCAAAAAAAAAAATTCGATTTTTGAAGCCTCTAAAGCAGGCTCCCCCCTTAATTTTGTAATTTGGTGATAAAAGGGCATATATCATACTTGTAGCATTGACATTTTCGACAATTCTATTGAAATAGTTTTAGTTTTTAATGCAATGTTTCGTGGTCCATGATTGCTGTGTAACTGCCCCCGTTACTAAATACATCAGCGAGCTGAAATAAACAAGCATGCTTGTTCATTCAAACCAAGCTGAACTTACGGCTGAATTCAAATGTTCAATTAAGCGCATAGTGTGCGCACTTGCATGCGTATAGTGTGCTTGTTTTTCAAAAGCTGAAAGCTCGGCCTAAAGTTCTGCGGTCAGTTCGTCTTTCAGCCGCATGTGTGCGTGGCCGCCTAACTCTGAATTCAGTTTCTGTCTGTCTGTTTCTGGACATGGCTTTTGAGCAAACCAGCCTCCCACAGGAAATTAAGTCCGGTCTAGACAACATCCACCCTAGATTCTTAAAAATACTCCTACCTAAAATTCTTCCTTATATTACGCACATGGTTAACACAGCGATAATGACTTCAACACAGTCCCAAATAGTTGGAAAATGGCCAAAATAATTCCCATTCAAAAACACAATAATTAATATAGGCCCATTTCCATTCTTCATTACAATTCCAAAGTTCTCCAGCAATTGATGGCTTATCAAAAAAAATAGATTCTTGGAAGAAAATCAATCTAGTTTTAGAAATCAGTGTAGATGCATAAAAGCTATACGGAAAATAACGAAAGACGTTCGCAGGAAATTTGACAACAGCTTTATGACATTTCTTACACCTTTGGATTACAGTTAGGCTTTTGTGCGTGGAAAACTGCTTTTCTCAATTTACGTTCATGATCCTGCCAAATGTGACCTGTCTACTTGCAAACTGACGATCTTCAAATGTATGTTAGTTGTCCAATTGATAAAATGCCTGAATGTGTGAGTAACCCGAAAAGGTCAAAAATGTTGGTTATATACAAAAAGCCTCCCCGAGCGAACTGTCTACAGCAGGGATGCCCAAGCCAATTCCGCAAGCCACGCACTCGTTGTAGTTTGTGACTAAGACTCGATCTGGGGTCACCTTTTTGTATTGTTTGCTTGCTTACGGCTCACGCCACTCTGAGCCTTTTGACGGGTTGCCTTCCATAATTGTCAATTACTAAACAATATGGTACAGTGCGTCACAATATGTCTAATTCAATTCATTTATCTTGGTATTCAAAAGTAGTATTTGATATAAGAACTTTGTTCTTGACTCAAGTATTAATCAATATATTTCAAAATTACTATTTTTTCCCTAATTTCTTATTACTCAGGGACCAGCTAAAGATACCCCTTAACTCTTTTCAAAATCAAAATTTAAAATTTGTAAATTTTCTACTGACCCCAGACAGATTTAAGCCAAAATAAAGACGAGCCTCAGACTTCATGCGGGTAATCTCGGCAAATGCTTTTTCGAAAATGATGACACAAATCAATCATGTGCATACTTACATACTCCTTGTCGTATCTACCTAACCAACACCTCAGCTTTAAAACAATCCCATGAAAATTAGGTGTGTGTTTTGGGTTGCTTTTTTTGTTCTACGAAAATGACAGCATAAACCACTTTGTGATGGTGTAACAAAAAAAAAATTAGATGGTAGAGGAGACTTTTGCCTCTTACTTTATGCAAATAATGCGAACAATGTGTCATTGGGATGTTACAATTTCAGTTTGGGGCGGGGCGAAGGAGTAGGGTAAGTACCAGCTCGGGCTGGGGGTACCATGATGGATCACGCTTGAGTGTGTGTGTGTGTGTGTGTGTGTGTGTGTGGCATAAAATGTATAAAATATTGGCTGTCTACATGAAACCCAAAACCGTGTACCGGGGAATTCAATTTATATGCAAATGATATGCATCAGGCAAAGTCTCAGGCTGTGCTTAGTTCTTTGATCAAATTTATTAAAAATTAAAAAATCCATACACAATTAGAAGAATTTTAGGTAAAATAGCGTGTGCCCTCGGCGGAATCATCGCGCACATCATAGGCCGAGGGAGCATAGCTCTTGTCATGTCCATAGCCATAGCCTTTGCTGCTCTTTGGGCAGGGTTTTTTCTCCTTCCGCTCATAAACCACCTCCTCCTCCTCCTCTTCCTCCTCCTCCACTTCCTCCTCTGAATAGCTGACCGGTTTGGTCTGGTACTTCTCATAGCAACAAACACTTTTGGCCGTGGTCGTCGTGTACTTGGGCTTTTTGCTCTTTTTCTTTGGTTTCTTGAACAGCAACTCCTTTTTGTCCTCAAAGAAACTCAACTCTTTTTGCTTTTTCGCCTCGAACCATTCCGCGAACTTGTCCCACTCATTCTCCTTCTTCTCCAGTTTGGCCTCCTCCTTGGCACTAAACAAATTGAGAAAGTCCAACTTCTTGAGCGCCTCCTGCTCATTCTTCATCTCTAGCTTCTCCAGCCAATTCTCCATTTTGGGCAGCTTCAGCAGAAAGCCTTGGGCCGTGCGCAGAGCTGACAGTGGATGGGTTAAGGTCTGATGATGTATGTACGTACATATGTGTAGTTGCGTGTACTTACCCAGGCAGACCAGCATCAGGCGAACTAACTGTTGTCCAAATCTTGGCATATTGTTGGGATGACTGACTTCTTGGACCTGGCCACTTGGCTACTTATAACCCAAAAAATATATAGAAACCATAAGTCGAGCTGGAAGAGCACGTGCACCGCCTGCTGTGATAAGACACGTGTGTGTGCCCCATCGCCCCGTCCAGTTCAGCTCAGTTTAGTAATCTCTGTCAGCAGAGGCAGAGGCAGCGTGAAGACATTTTTGGGAACATGTGTGTGAGATGAGAGGGCAAAAGTAATTATATTTTATGAATGCAACCGAAAAACTTAATCAACTGCATGCTTAAGCAAATAAATGTGCGAGTGTGTGTGTGTGCGAGTGTGTGTTAAGAACTACAACAATTAACACTAATGAGTCAAGAACAAAAACAAAAAGCCAAATTTGTATGATAAAATGAACATATTTTATGGAGGAGGGAGGCAACTTTAATTTGAATAGATAAGCATATAAGCATTTCGTTTGGCCAGGTCTATGCTTCGGCATATGAGAGACGCTGTTGCTCATTAAAACTTAAATCTGCACTCAAACGAGTGGAAAACGAGAAAAAACGATCTTAGACTATAGTATCAGTTAAAATAGAAATGTATGAAAAGAAAATGCAGTTGATTTGTTTAGATTAGACAACTTAAATGAACGGTCACACTTTTCATTCATTTTTCTGCTTTATTAACGTTTGTACATTAGCTGTTTAATCCTTTACCAGTACAAAGAGCGAAAAAAATTAAGCTCAAAATAAGAACGATATTTTATGAAAAATCTTAAAGTACAAACATTCTTAAAATGCTTGAACAGATGTCACAGATGTCTAGGAAATGTCTAAGATGCTACCTTAATTGTTTTTGTAGACTGGACTTGGATTAGATTGGATATGTTATGTATTACAGGGCTGCAAACCGGTTTTGAACTGAATCAGTTCAAACACGAAATTCCGGGTTTTTTTTGTACAGTGAACCAAACCCTAAACCGAACCACGAGGACGAAAATATAGATGAACCCAAACCCGTTTCGAACCCAAGCTTTTGGTTCGGTTCAAAAAACTAAATGTCTTCGATTTGATATTTATTCTGCTTTTCGCACTCCCTATGGTTATTAACATACATACATACATATTAAATGTTTTATTTTTCATCTTATACATATACATATGCGCCAATCTAATCAATCCGGTGCATGCTACTGCAGAAACATGTCAGCCGAATACAAACAAAAGTGTGTGAAACACGCAGCGTTGCCAATTTAGCTATTTGTCCCACCAGATATAGCTATTTTGTAAGCTCGAAGACGGATTCTATTCAGTTTTGTCGGAGCCTGCAATTCTAGCTAATTATTTGACATTGTTTAGCTATTTTAAGTCAATCTCTGTTAAGTTTTAGCATTTTTAACAGTCGATATTTGGTGGGAAAAATGGCTTAATTGGCAACACTAGCCACACAGAAGAATCGAAACAGAAAGAGACGGAAAACCCACAAGTCAGAACCATATCAAAACGCGCATTTCATTTCGTTTGAGAAGTTTTGACTGAGAAGATGTGAAGCTATGACGACAAATTTACTGATAAATCAGAATGTCACGAATGCAAACTAAATATGACCGACAGGCATGCAGCAAATTTAATGCGGCACCTTCAAAAGAAGACAAAGGCATTTTTGATCAAATCATTGTGAAAAAAGTTCCAAGTGTGGCGAATAAACACCAATTGATGCTCAATTTTGTGAGTGAAAGACTGATTAAAGTGCATACGAGAAAGCATATACAATCAGACTGAAGATTTATACACTAGCAATGAAGGAGGTCCATATTCAGCAAACGAGCGCTAATCTCATGTCAATTATATTCTACGTCTTACAGTCTTACAATGTATTTATGCGTCAGGTGTATACTTATTGTATTGTAATTTTGTATATATTGTGTAAAACGTGCAACAAACCACGGTTCGAACCAAAACCATAGCCCAAAAACTTCGAACCTCAAATTTCCAAACCAAAACAGTTGGTAAATTTTGGTTTGAACCTGCAAACCGGAAGTTCCGAACATTTCTTTGGTTTTGCAGCCCTGATTTATTATAATCGGGATTTTGTATATACGAATTCCGATATAATTAGTGTTTTATATTTAATGACTTTGCTTATATATAATACCAGATTGTGACAGTCCCTCTTAAACTTCTCCGTCAGTGAGTGTTTGATGGTTGAATATGTCTGCATTGGAACTCATTATGTCTGGGACAGTATCAAATGATATGAGTTATGGTTTCTTCCTCCTTTAAATTGTGAAATCATCAATTTTGTGACATCAGCTCCAACCTTTATAGTCCATGAAATGATATCACAGTAATGCTTATCATTGCAGTATTCTATTTCTAAGTGAAGAACAAGTTTTTATACTCTGTTCCAAAGGTACACAGAGTATATATCATACCAAAGGTACATAAAGTATATATATTCTTGATCAGCATCAGCATCCGTCTACTTCTTTGCTATCTCCTCCGTCAGTTTTAAAGCTATCTTAACCAAACTTTGAACGAAGTTTTTTGGTAAAAATACGCTGCACTTTTATCGGAACCGGCCGGATCGGATGACTATAGCATATAGCTGCCATAGGAACGATCGGTCGAAAAACTAGTTCTAGTGAGAAAATCTTTTTTGTTTTCAATGCAAACGCCTTCAAACCTCGTATTAAACAGTTTTCTATGCTTTCACACAATTCCACCAAGTATAATGAAAATCGGTCAACTATATAATATAGCTGCCATACAAAAGTTAGTACTGAAAAAAAGTCTCAGTAGAAAAAACTTTTTTGTTTTCAGTTGTATCGCTCCCAAACTAGTTACTAAACAATATTATATGCTACCACACAATTCTGCCAAGTTTGATCCAAATCGGATAGCTATAGCATATAGCTGACATAGGAACTATCGGTCGAAAAAGTAGTTCTAGTGAGAAAAACTTTTTTGTTTTCAATGGTAGCGTCTTTATACCTTCCAGTTGTGAATATTGTCAGTTTCCACACAATTTTGAGGAGTTTGGTCAAAATCGGATGAGTATATCGAATAGCTGCCATATAATAAACTGGCAAGCAAATGGTCAAAGGAGTGGCGCCATATATTGCTGAGTTTGGGAAATAACTCAGCTAAGAATGTTTGACCATAATCATTTAAAACCTTCATTTATATTAATTAAACAAGCTACAAGGGTATATAAACTTCGGTCGAGCCGAAGTTAGCTTTCCTCTATTTTTGTCTCTTGTTTAAATTAGAATTCAAATTTAAGTCATGTTCAACCAAAACAAAATGAAAAATCATAGAACTTTTTAGCGGGCTCTAGGTCTATAAGTTATGATTTTCATCATAAAAATGTGTTCGCCTCATCATGAAGTATAACTTGCCAGACCCAAGTCCGCTGGCTGTCGCATAGATGGCGACACCATCGACAGATGACGCCACATGAGGTGGTTACTTTTGCGAATAATTATTGAAACGCAAATTTCAATGTTAAAACTAATTAAATAATTTATTCATTTGATGCAAATTAAACGGAAAAATAAATTTGTTTACATTTCCCATATTAATGTTGTTTGTCAAAATTGTTTGGGTGGTGAATTTTGCTAAATCTCCTAACAAAACACGGGAGGTTTGAAACCAACCAAAAGAATTTTCTGTGGCACCTAAGAATTGGAACTCGTTCAAAAATGTTGAATAACCCCGACAGTTTCAAAGCTATCGATCTCAAAATTTAAACTCACAACTTATGTACCCAATATCGATATTCTCTGGCATTTTCATAAGGAGCAACTAATAAATAGCAAAGCTATAAGAATATCACCTTTTGGATCAAGGTGATCCAAGGTTGCATTATTTTCGGCTTTTCCTTAAGGAACACAACTTTTGTCATATTATATATTTGGGGTCAACATTTCTTCCCTGGAATAACGAGTACATCAAAGTCGGAAAGCGCCGACTTTAACTTAGCTCTCGTTTTTTTCTGTAGCTCTTTGTTAGGTAACATATGAAAGCCTCATTTTCCCTAACTGCAATCTGGTCCCTACGTGAGCTCTCTAGGCCTAACGCACACGTAGGACTGTATATATATATAATATATATTGGGCTGTGTCTCATGGCTTGAGCTCAGTTCTTAATAAAAATATGGCAGTAAAACACTTAATAATTCTGACTTTTGTGCTCTCCCGTAAGTTCTATAACTTTGATGCGGTGATATTCGCTATTGGCCATAAACCAACTTTTTTTTTCCGTCTATTCACAGTGTTGGCAGCTTGGAGCAGTGCCCAATCACCAACGAATACCACAATAAACATATCGACAAGTCGACAGCTCGTCAAAAACTTTGTGGCCCAAGTGAATGCCCTAATAGTTCAATTGATGCGAAACTTGCAACTAATAAATGCGGGCAATGTGTAGACTAAGAAATGGTAGTCAATAAAAGTGCAAATTTTGTTGAGAGTTGATGATTAAGAATATTATCGTAAAAAAAAGCAGAGTGAGGATTAAGGAAGGTTTAGATTGAGCTAATAACTTGGGTAACTTCATTTATATTTGATAGTTTTTCATTCAAAGGTTTAACAAATTTATAAAATATATGAAAAAGTGACTTAAGACATTCAAAAGGTGGCAAGTTTGAGAGATCATGATCCGGCTTAAAGGACCAAAACACACCAAATCGAATAATTACTGCGGAGTTTCACTCCAAATCGGTTTGCAAGCTTGCTACTAAAAGTTTTAGCCCATACATGACGCATCTGGTTTAAATTGGATTAAAATGGACTTCCCAGAGCCACTAACCTGGTCAAGTCTGCACAAATAAATGATATAAAATTGAGCTAAAATTTCTCTGCAAAGTTGTTGTTGTTGTTGTTGTCGTTTGGAGGGAAGTTTCAAATCAACTTTGGGGTCGCAGCTGTTGCATTTTTGCGCCTAAACTGTGCGTTTACTCAACCGCAAAACGTTTCACAATGGAGTGGGTGGAAGGGCTGAATGGGATCGCCGAAAAACTCTTGAAAGTTTTGCTGGAAAGTCCAAACATATGTTACGTTTCAGGCATATTCTGCCAGGGCTCTGGAGCCACAGTCAGTCACTCAGTGTGACACACACACACACACTCTCACACACATACTGGCTGACTGGGTTGTGTGTAATTATAACAAGTTTTCTAGGCAATTTTTCTGCTTTTCGCATAGTTTTTCCCTTTCATTCTTTTTAGCTCTGTTGCCTGAGGGGTATCTAGGCAGCATGAAATAAGTTTTTGATAAGAAAGTTATGATGAGTTTTCTTCACACACACTGGCACATCTGGGCGATCTCATGTACACACAGCTGTTGATTTTGGCCAAATTAGTGCAAACACGTCTTGTTTTTTGAGTCGAGGGGCGAAACATGTGCAACTAATTTTCAGTTATCAAGACTTCTGGAGAACCTCCCCACACTCCCCACACAAAACTAAACTCGGAAAAACAAAGTACCGAATTCTCAAAAAACGACTTAAAGCGAGCCATGCGGAGATTTTGGTCTGTTGACTAATTTACATTTCCTGCCTGAGGTGGTTTTTACCCCAACTCCCTCTGTCTGCCAACTGTCAGAAGTTTATTTATTTGACACCAAAAAAGTTGACACAGACACCAGTGAGAGAGGCCTCCCCGCCATTTATTCATTCATCCATCCATCCATCCATCCGCTCGCTCGCTCGCTCGCCCCCTTCTGGGCGTGTCACAAACGAAATCCGATTTATATGCCTGCCCAAAATTGGATTACAATTGAGTTGTAATTATGCGACAACAAAACGTTGAAGGTTAACGGGGGGGGAAAGAGCGGTAGCGGTGGCTCTGTCTCTGTTTTCCGTGTTTTCCATGTTGCCCACTAAAAAGTCTCGTCGACATCTTTTGAAATTCGCAATTTTGCATTAATTAAAACTGATTTAATTAAAGCTGTTGTCGTGTTGCTTTTAAGTATTTGCAGTTCTAGAGGCTCTTAACAACATGTTGGCCAGACCAGCCCACCCTAATCCCCCCCACCAGCCAACCCCACGAGTTGATGGAAGAGCAGACAAACTGTTTTTGACTTTTTGTCTACAGCAGGTAAAAGTACCTCAGATTGGGGGAGGACTAGACATAGGCAGATCTGTGGAGCGTAATCCCTGAAGACAACAAAGTTTTCTGCACAATCTTCAGTCAAGTTTATTTATATTTTGGTAATCATCTGGCGCAACTTTAATTACTACGAATTACTTTTACTCGTAAAGAGCCGTCTACATACATATGTATGTATTCAATGCGAACTGCAAGAGAACCAACATTTTTGTTTATTGTTGTGGGGCCGCTTGAGCGGAGGTAATCCGTGAGAGAAAGAGACAAATGTAATGTGCAAAAATAAAAATTTGTTAACAGAAACAGAACTGAAAGTGTTGTTTGTCTTTCGCAAGAACTGTTCTTCAAAATGTTGATTAATAACAAGGTCCGGGACCGAACCCCTGTGGGATATGGGTTACGGTACAGGTTACGGTTATCAAGCTAATTTTATTTCGGGTTTCGGGTCTCGGTTACGGTTATTGGTATACAAAATCACTCCATACGGCTCCATTTGGAATATTATTTATTCAGTAGAAGAGCTATAGGGAATTTTGCGCAGTGACACTGAATGTGAAACTTTGTGACGCAATGTAATCCCAGCATAAAGGCACACGAAACAAAAAGAACGTGCAAGAAAAACTTGCAAAACTTATAAGCAAATCGATAGTTTGTCACCTTTATCAGTCATTTATCGAGCCTAATTGCCAGTTCTAATGTTCCGGAAACAGTTATCTCAAAGTGCTTGTCTAGTTTACAGATCGTTTGACAAAAATACCAAAAGTTTTCAAACAAAAAATTCGTAAAGTCTGGCTGCAGAACCCGGAGTTTAAGGCTTGGCTCCGCAAGAATGAATCTGATACCTCTTGAGTTAACTGCAGTTATTGAAAATGCACAATATAACAATGAAAACTTCACTAATTTTCAACTTAAACAAAAAAGAAAGTCGGCCAAGCCCGACTATAACATACTCTGCACCCTTAATGTCGCAGCTCACATTTGGTCACGAGTCAAACGGCCAGTTAACACACAATGCAGTGCGCTCTCTAAGTCTCTCTCTCTCTCTCTCACTCTCTCTCTCTCTCTCTCTCTCTCTCTCCTCACTAAGATTGCTTCTGCTGAACGCAATGCTTAGGTTATGGGTGGGGTGGGTGGGGGTGTTAGCTGACCGTTTTTTGCTCATAACTTGAGTATCGTTCATCCGATCTTTATCATTCCTTCAGCAAATCGATAAATAATTTTGAGTACTAGATATCTCTAGAAAGTACGAATCATCTATCATCAAAACTGTAGGAGATATGACGTTTTTTCCAAATTGCGGGGGCGCGAGGGGGCGTGGCAAAAATTGAAAATAAACTTGATCTGCCTGCAAGTATAAGAAATATATGTCCCATACATGTCAAACCTCTATCTCTTACCATCTCTGAGATCTCTTCGTTCATACGGACAGACAGACAGACAGACAGACAGACAGACAGACAGACGGACAGACGGACATGGCTATATCGACTCGGCTATTGATGCTGATCAGGAATATATATACATTATAGGGTCGGAAATGATTCCTTCCCCCTGTTACATACTTTTGCACAAACTTAATATACTCTATGTACCTTCGGTACAGAGTATAAAAATATGAATTATTTCATCAAATACTAATATTAATATAATACAAAGACTTAAGCTTCGTATGGATAGCGAATTCGAGAAATCTATTGGACACTGCTGCACAAATTTCTAAGTTAAACTTATAAAGCAACCGAAGCTCTGGCATTAATCTACTTTATGGATTTTCACAAAATTCATATTATTAAGCAATTTAATCGATTTCAATTTAAGCCAGTACGCAGTTGTGAAGTAACGAGCAGAACCGAGAAGTTAAGTAAAAATTTCATCAAAAAATTGTTGACAGGAAAGCGACATACCTGACAATCTTAGCATTCTTCAACATTGTCAAATTGACATAGTTTTGGTTTACAACCTTCTACGATCAAAAAAAACAAAGTAATGTTACCATTTTGGAAGTATTTTTCGTAGAAGATATGGGAAAATTAAGGGTCAATATAATGATGTAAATTTAGTAAAATGGGAGAACAACGATGAAACTAAAGTCTCTGAAGGTAATCAAAAAAATGTTTGAGTTAGCCTTATATGCGATTCAGATGTGTTTCTTGTCAACGCTGAAGTCAGGTTAATTTTACAATAAATCAAAACTCAGAAATCTAATAGAGGTGAGCACTCTCAACTCAATATTATGTTTAAGATATTGGATATTAGTGAAATTGAAATTAGAATATTACATTAAAAATATTATATGTGTAGTTACAGATACGGGTTACGCCGACATGCTAAATGCTTCGTCGATTATAAGGTCCTTCCTAAAAGGCAAAACTGAGGCCTACGGCAAGGATGAGGACGAGGAACTTTATCACTCTGATGATGTTGTAAATAATAAGAAAAGCCATGCGCTTTTTTTCCAACTTTTTTTCCTCTCCGTCCCGCCGAAACAGTTGGCAACACTGTCAACAATACATATTGGAAATCTCTGAAGATTTTACTATAAACGATTGCATTTCTAACTAAGCGTGAATAATTTTTGAAATAAAGTGATAAGATAAAGGATGATGATGATAGATTATACGGAAAGAAACCGTTTGACCATATGGTTGGTTTGGTTTTCACGCCGCGTAATTGTTTTAAAATCTTCAGCAAAACATTGTGCCCCGACAAACATTCTTCCAGTACCAGTATTGGCTGCAGTATTCTCAGACCCGAGATTTCAAATTTGGCAAAGCCACTGCCTCAATGTCTGATTATGAAAAAGAGTAGCTTATGAAAGCAATAGAAAGCTATAAACAAATATCAAATATAAAAGCTGTGAATGATGTTATAGATTTCTTTGGAAATTATCAAAGAGTACACGTACATTACTTACATTGACAAATGTTTTAAAATTCTGGAAAGGTCATAAAAATAAAGACTTAAAAAATATTGCCTTTACCATACTAGCTGTTCCAGCAACTCAGGTATCAGTTGAAGTAGCATTTTCAACACTTAAGCCCTCTACGCAGTTGTGAAGTAACGAGAAGTAATGTAAAATTTTCATATACAAATTTGACAGGAGATAAGACGTAAAATTTGTAGTATGAGATTTTTACTTCACAACTGCCTAGAGGGCTTAGAGTTTGTTCCTTCTGATTTAAGAGCTAGTACAGATGAACAGCTCCTGGAAGATATAATGCTTAAACTAAGCAGATCCAAAAAATTTTGTTAATATCAGCTAATGGATTTGATAATTACCATAACTTACGTATTGATTATTATGATTAAGTATATGAATTAATAAATCAAAAGTTAAACTATTCTTTTTTGTTCAAGCGAATCAAAATCTTGTGTTCAGGGGTTCCAGGAACAGGTCCGCGAACCGAACCTAGGACATTACAATGGGTTCGAACCCCCGGAACGAACCCTCTGCAGAATCTTAGAGGTTTGCAGCCTTGATTAATATCCTACCCAACCCAACCCATTACCCAAGTTACACCAGCAATTGTGAATAAAGTCTCGAACCTAAAATGAATAAATCTATCGAAAACCTATCCGTATCACCTCACATTAGTTTATAGCAGCAAAAAGTATCAATGGAGGCCCGTTAAACGCTCGTTTCTAAGCCCGTATGCGTACATATAGTGAATCTTTATTAATGGCTCGGATAAAAATGTGTAAATTCATTGCCTGCTTTTTACTGCGATAGTAAGAAATTATAAAGCCAATTTCAATTAAATTAACATATCAAACTCTTAGATTTATAATATTACTAGTTTTGCGACCGATCGTAGTCGATGCCGAGCCGATGCGGATACCATGCCGATGTCTTGCCGATGCCGTGCCGATATCGAGCCAATGCCGATCAGCGAACTGCAAAAATCACTTTTTTCTTGATTGCTTCATACACACAAATTCTTACTCACATTTAATCAATCAACAAAACTCTGAGTTGAATATATTCAGCTCATACCGGCAATCGCATTGAGTAATTGGAGTTCTTTGAGTTCTTTGATCGAACGTTTATGCGCTTATTTATTTATCGAACAAAACTCATCGTTGAATATAACACTGAGACACATTTTTGAAAAGTTGAAAGCGTCGAGACCAAAAAATTCTGAAAGGGTACGATGGTAGTATAAAAACCCTGTCTGGGTTTAGTTTGATTAGCTGCCGTTTTCATTTTATTGCACTTTGAACTTTTTCGCTTCAGAGTAGTATTTACGATTCCATATCTTGTAAACTATTTTTTATTTTTGCTTTTATATCTTTGGCAGAGTTGTTCCTCTTGGTTTGGCCTACAAAGCATTTGTTTGTAGCAAATCAAAAAAATTACATCTTCATACTCAAAATTACAAAAGTTTCTCAAAAAAACCAAGTTTTTTCCACTTTTTTACAGTTTTTCAACTTCATCTTGAAACCTGAGCTCGCAAATAACCATCAACACTTTTTTCAGTTCGATCAGCCCACTAACAAAACAGAAAAAAACAAAGTGTACTCGCTCCTTCACTGAGCAAAACACTTTTTTCACAAATTCCTCCTCATGTGTTTTCTGTTGAGCATTTTCGGTTGATCAAAACAAACGAGACGGTCTGTCAATAACAACTGAGAGGGACACTTGTGAGCGACCGCTCACGAAAAAACTGTCTTCAAATGAGCAAAACACAAAAAGTGTCAGCAAAAAGTGTTATTTGTTTGTTGTATTTGTGGTAGGCGGTGGGCTTATGTACTATATGTACAATGTACATAATTAAATAAATATGGTATTTAGCCGTTAAGCAATTACCAAAAACTAATATTTTCTGCATTTCATTTGATAGGTTAATAATAATACATTTTTCCATACTCCACATATGTACAAAGATCGTTGACTGAGACAAACACACTCACTCACACACACACACACAGGCATCCCAGTCACAAAGACGCTTACATTCTTAGAAGACACTTTGGAAGTCGGCTCTCGGCAAAACGGTCAGTGAAAGACATGAGCAAAACAGAAACGAAAAAAGCGATCTTTGGTTGACTGAAAACAGCTATTGAGCAAAACAGAATTGGAAGTGTCTTTTTGCAACCTCTTTTCGTTGTGTCTGTAACAGAACAGTTTTTTGGAGACATGTTAACAGTTTTTTGCGAGCTCTGCTTGAAACCCGTTACAAATTTGGATAAGTAATATGATACAAAGTTGTAACTTAGACCTAAATAAAGAAACTGTTAGAACGAACCAACTTCATTTAATTTCTCTTTCACATAGTTATAGGCCAACACGCATGTACAACTGTCATAAAAAACGAATATTTTCGATAAAAAGGTAAAAAAAAAGTTACATTTTTTAATTATGTTTTTGCCATTTTTCGAGTTTTGATTACAATTCTACATGCTAAAGGACCCGTAACTATATGAAGGACCAATTGAATGAAGTTGGTATGTGCCAACCGTTTGATTATTTAAGTCATAGCTACGTTTTTGTCCTGCATTGCTTAGTCAAATTCGTTACTGTTTTCAAGACAAAGTTGAAAAACAGTACAACATGGGGGAAAACATGATGATTTTACGAAATTTTTGTAATTTTGAGTATATATGTAGATGTGACATTTTTGACTTGCTACGTAAAAATGTTTTGTAAGCCATGCCAAAAACTACAACTTTCTCTAAGACGTCAAAGCGAAATTCCAAATAGTTTACGAGATATGGAGTTGCGAATCCCAATCAGAAGCTGAAAACTTCAAAGTTCAGTAAAAAGAAAATGGCTGCTAGCCAGACCAAGCCCAGCGAATGTTTTTTGTACAGGGATGACGCAAGCCACGCACTCGTTGTTGTTATGCGCAAAGGAATAGCTCGCGCGCATACGTGGCACGCGCGCCGTAAGCCTACATAAAGCAACAACAAATTTATATGCAGTGCTCTTCACTCTTGCTTTCCGAGCTAAGTTTTTGTTGTTGGAGCGTCCAGACCAGTGCCGGCCAAATGGAGAGGACTAAAAACTGTGCTTGTGTTGGTGAGCAAGAGAGCTCTCTCCAGACTACAGCCGTTATTCTTGCAATTTAGTCTTGACCGATTCACACAGACATGAGTGCGGCTCTAACTTGCGTAAAAACACGACTGACTTCGGCCTAGCCTAGAATTTTGATCAAATTTTGTACCATAAGTTGAACAAATATTATACCTAAAAACTAATGTTTCAACTATCTCAATAATAAGGATAATAATATGCTTAAAATTAAGGTAATTTACAACTGAGTTTTAGGATCGAAAATGCCTTATATTTTAGGTAATATTCTATCTTAATTTTAGCAAATATCATACCTAAAACCGTATGTATTACTTACCTCAATCTTAGGACAAAGCATGCTTAAAATGTAGGTAATTTATCCCTGAGTTTTAGAACTAAATATGCCTACATTTTGGATAATTCTAGCCTTAGATCCACCACATATCATACCTTAAAATTTATAGAAATAAGTACCTCAATCTTAGAGCATAACATACCTTCAAATTATGGCAATTTGTACCTTAATTTTAGGGCATAAATTGCCTTAATGGCCTTGGCGCCTTTTTAGGCAATTTTTCCTAAATTTTTAGGCAATTTTTGGCGTTTTTGGAGTGTACATAAGCAAGTTTTAGGCTTTCTTTTTCAGAGGAAGAGAGTAACTTGAAAAGGCGATCGCGCAAACAACAACAAAATGTGTGAATACTTACGTTTTCAGCAGGACGCAGCTGCAAAAACTGCAAAGGCTGGCATGTATATGCATGAACGGAGCCATGCGTACCTGTCCGTCTTGATGGACGGACCACTCCACCATACCATCTGCCTGAAGAAGAAAGCAACACTGCTAAGACTAACAGCAGAACGTGTGGGTAGAAACCACATAGTAAGCCTAAGGTACACTAAGAAGAAGGTACTGAAGAAAGAAATCCCTATAATCCTTCAACCCAGCGATGAAATGGTGGCTGAGTACCACTTTGACAGGAATTTCACTGTTCACAAAAGAAATAAGAGAGATTGGATCTCACTAGAAGGAACATACAAAATGCAACCACACACAATTCAGTGGTACACAGACGGGTCCCTGACGCCCCAAGGAACTGGACTTGGGGTAGCAGGACCGGGAACGAAAAGATCTGAGCCAATGGGAGAATTCGCAAGTATATTTCAAGCCGAAGTATGTGCCATCTCCCGATGTGCAAGAACTACCATAACAGAGAGATAGCTATCCTTTCTGATAGCCAAGCAGCGCTCAATGCGCTTAGCAGCAACAAGTTCACCTCTAAGCTAGTCTTAGAGACAAAGAACAAATTGGACCAACAAGGCAGCAGGAACAACCTGACCCTACGTTGGATACCGACACATAATAATATCCCGACGAATCAGCACGCAAGGGTGCAGCCACCGCAATGGTAGGGCCGGAACCCTACTGCGGCATAGGTCAACACACCATAAAAGGTCTCCTTAGAAAGGAAGAGAGTGCGCTTAAAACAGCCTCCTGGCTAAACACCAGGGGGATGAGACAAGCTAAAGTATTAATAGTGAACCATAATCTCAAAAGGTTCAAAAAGTTAATCCAACAAGGAAAGAATGCCCTTAGGATCTTGACTGGGCCACTGCAGACTACAGAGCCACATGTACAAGTTGGGAATAACAAACATCCAACTATGCAGATATTGCGAAGAGAAGGAGGAGTCCTCCGAGCATATACTAGCACACTGCGATGCTCTAGCGAGGCGTAGACTCAGTACATTTGGGAAACACATTTTACACCACGAAAATCCTGACATTCGTACAGGAAAAAGGGCTGCTAGGAGAGTTGTAAACTCAGTAGGGGGGCACAATAGATCAAGATTGGTCGCGGTGCGCTATTCTCCCAACACTAAATAATAATACGTTTTCATACAAACCAATTGACATAACAAATAAAGGGAAAGATTAGGAACGAGAAAGAGACAACGCAGCTAACTAAAATCTTTACCTTCTTCAGCTTTCTTTTTGATTTTTCATCAAATAAATTAACGTATATCGAAATTTTGACTAGTAGAGCAAACACCGAAAATAAATCTTTATAATTTTTTTTTGTTTCGGTACTGAAAACCGGTTATGTTAACAAAGGTTATAGGGTTACGGTTTTAAGGAAACATTTTTTTTCGGTTACAAGTTTCAAAGTGCTTTAAGCGATTAAAGGATACAGTTTTGAATCTCTGATAAAGAGTCATTGACCTAGTATAGCCGAGTTCTGTCTGCTCTCATTTTGTGTCTCAAATAGCCAGTTGTGGTTATTGAAGAATCAAGTTTTTATCATATAAAATTATTAAACTAAGTCCCTGAAAATTTTCGCGTCAGTTTTCCCTTTTCTGAACTGTTGCAAACAAACTCAAATGTTGACTAAACAGACGGCATATGCCCGCACACGAGTTAAACGTATAACAATAATAATTTCATATTCTATATTTTTTTTGTGTTTGGTTGTTGTGGCAATTCAGTGCTGATTCTGCCAAAATTTGACTAAACAAATTGTTGATACAAGTTTTGTATACAACTGTGCATTTTAAATTTTGCACAAAATGTGGAAAGCACAATTGTGTGGCATACTTTGGGGTGTCTTTAAGCTGGGCAGGCCTATTTCTCTGCCTCCCTCTAGAGGGCATTCCCCCAGCCCCAACATAATCAGAACTATGATTATTTTCGAATCGAAATCGTAATTGCAGTCCACAAAAGAAACAAGCAAACTTTTTTTTTCTTACTTTTTCCCCAGACGCGGCGGCATCACCGCACAAAAACTTTCGCTTGGCTCAATTTCTTTTATTTGGGGGTCAATCTTGTTAATTTCAGCTTCCACCGTTGGCCAGACGTTGACCGTCTGTCTGTCCCTCGATTGGGGTTGAGTTCTGGTAATCGCAATTAAGATAATCAAAAAAGTTTTGACAGTGGACCACCGCCAACTTGACTGTCAGTGCTCAGTTTTTACTTTCTGTCTTTCTTTCTTTCTCTCTTTCTTTTTCTGGTGCAGAAAAAAAAGTGCCCGCTTGGTGGTTTAGGGTTAAGAAAACAACTTTTGCCTGGTCAAGAGTGTGTTGCCCACTTTTGGGCCGCTGCTTGGCAGCTGTAAGCAAGTTTATGCTTTTTCCTCGGCTCTGGGGCATAGTTTGCGGCTGGCAGCCGAAGTCGAAGTCGAAGTTGAAGTTGAAGCTGAAGCTGAAGTTTTATTGCCTAGCCCCCAGGATTCAAGCGGCAGGCAAGGAAATTGGTTTTTGTTTATGATGTTGCCTTTGGTTCTCTTAGCCAAAAGTTGGCAATTAGCGCCCCCAAAGGGGTGGGGGTGGATGGTTGTTGGCATAGGGTCAGGTTAAGGGGCTGACAAAAAGTACAAAAATATTTATCATATTTTGCCAGACAAAAAAGTGAAAAACATGAAACAAATTTTCTAGTACAAACTTAGAATCACATTCATTTTGAATATTCAGAATAATGTATAAAGAAGTCAAAGAACATCTATGAAACTTAAAAACTAAAAGGACTTAAGAGTTGGCGACCGTGACGTTTGGACGTGGGGACGTTGGAAAAACAAGTTGTTCTCACTACAACTAGATTGTCGAAGGATAGTTCGAATGGCAGCTATGTATATGCTATAGTCATCCGAGGTGATAGCATAGAAACCGACGGACAGACAGACGGACAAGGCTATATCAACTCAGCTCGTTATGCTAATCAAGAATATATATGGGCATTTCCGCCGAATGATCAACCAGAATCGAAAAATAAAATGTTTATAATCATGGTATTTGTTTGTGTATAACTATACCAAAATGTCCAAATTTTTATAATACAATGGATTCATAGCATATCTCAGTTGTTTTCATGAGGCAATTGGCCTGAAAACTGAAATATGTTATTTTTTCACTTTAAGCTACTTTTAAAGGCAAATATTTTACATGCAAATCATATGTTATGTTTACACTCTTTCTAAAAAATCTCTTTATTGTAATCAATTAAGAAAAGAAAAAAGTAAAGAGACCAAAAAAAGTTTGATTAACGTTTAATTTTTATTTTGCTTCTAACCGTACATTCGCGACTGAAAACATAATCTTATTGTAATTGCTTTTCATTGAATGCAAGCAGGTAGCTGACACAACACGTTTCAAATAAGTTAGCTGTCTCTAATTTTAATATATAAAATAACTTTGGGGTTACTATTAACCAAACTTCGCGACAGTAAGTATAGCTTTTATTTGTAGATGGGTAAAACAAGTGATATACCACAAATTGAAAAACGTCAACGATATATTCAATAAAATTAAAAGCGATCTACAGAAATTAAAAGAATTGCGCGAAAAAGCAGTTGAGAGAATGAGAAAACGCCGCTCAGCATTGGCAATTAACAAAAATGTTCGAAAACAGGTGCAAGATAAAGAACGCGTAAGGTTGAGAGATTACAGAGAAAAGAAGAAAAATGAAGCTCAACTAGGAGAAGAACATAGAGAGTAACGAATTCGCTAACTCTTGGTAGTGAGTACCAGCTACCAGCCTAACAACCAGCCATGTTATTTGCCCAACGAATTTTATATGGCAATGTCCGCAAAACGTACCGGTACGACGCTGCATCACCAGTCGTTAACGAGGCGTCGTGTGCGAGGAGCTAACGATTCGCTGGTGCAAAATCGTTAGCGACTTCGATAGTCCAAAGAAGCTAGAGAATCGTTAGTGTTTTAGCTGGTGCTGAGTCGTTAATGATTTCCCTGGAACTAGATCGTTAGCCACTTCGCTATTCAAAAATCTTTAGTGATTTTGGTGGAATGAATTCAATAATCCTAAATTGCAGAATAAAGATGACAATTAATAACATTATAATATATATTTTGAACAGAAAACTTAGCTTAATTTCATATTTCATATTAAATTCGATATTTTCATAAATTCTTACAATTACCACTCCTGCCGGTCTAAGGATTTGACGCATAAATTGAACCTGTAAAAAATACATTTTTGTAATTTCGTTTTTCGAGGTGTTTTGTAAGGGATCATTTATGCTTATATAAGGTTGTCAAAAAAGTCTTGCGGTATTTTTATTGAATTTTCAATTGTTCATAAAATTGGTTATAATAATGCGATTTAAGTCAAATATGCGCCGTTTTGTTCGATGACGAGTTCCCAACGAGATGCCAACTTCATAATGCCCCTCTTATAGAAGCTCGCTTCCCTATTGGCAAAAAACTCGGAGAGCCAATTTTCACAGGACTCTCTTGTGGCCAACTTCCGACTACCAAGCTCGTTCGCCATGGACAGAAATAGGTGGTAATCACTTGGTGCGAGATCCGGACTATACGGTGGATGCAAAAGAACCTCCCATCCGAGCTCCCGGAGCTTCTGGCGCGTCACCAAAGATGTGTGTGGCCTGGCGTTGTCCTGATGGAAGACAATTCGGCCTCTGTTGATCAAAGATGGCCTCTTCTGCATGAGTGCTGCATTCAAGCGGTCCAGTTGTTGGCAGTACAGGTCCGAATTGAGCGTTTGGCCATAGGGGAGCAGCTCATAGTGGATGATTCCCTGCCAATCCCACCAAACACACAGAAGAACCTTCCTGGCCGTCAATCCAGGCTTGGCCACCGTCTGGGCAGCTTCACCGCTTTTCGACCACGACCGTTTGCGCTTCACGTTGTCGTAAGTGACCCACTTTTCATCGCCAGTCACCATCCGCTTCAAAAACGGGTCGATTTTGTTGCGATTCAGAAGCGATTCGCATGCATCCATACGGGCAAACATGTTTTTCGTGGGCACCCATACATCGAGCTTCTTTTTGAATCCAAGCTTCTTCAAATGGTTTATAACGGTTTGATGACTCATGCCCAGCTCTTGGCCGATGCTACGGCTGCTACTATGCCGGTCTCTTTCGATCAATTCAGCGATTTTATCGCAATTTTCGACGACAGGCCTTCCGGACCGTGGCGCATCTTCGATCACCTCTGCACCAGAACGAAAACGTTGAAACCATCGTTGTGCGGTGGAAATGGAAACTGTATTGGGTCCATAAACTGCACAAATTTTATTGGCAGCATGAGATGCATTTTTGCCTTTATCGTAGTAGTACTGTAATATATGCCGTATTTTCTCTTTATTTTGCTCCATGTTTGCGACGCTATAACTCACGAACGACTAAAAACAAACAACAATAAATCAAACACGTGTTAGCGCGTGAAAAGAGCTTTCCAAAAAGCTCTAGCGTGAACCGATGTGACGAATACAACTAGAACTACGCGCTTGCGGAAATACCGCAAGACTTTTTTGACAACCTTATATAATATAATTCTTTTTGCCATTTGATTCAATTTCTATGAATCAAGAATTAGTCAAGTCTTCCTTTCTCGTAATGGGAAACTTCTTTTTCAGCGACTGTTTGTCAAAATCATAGACCCGCAGCAACTGCTGAATAAGCACCTTCTGTTCGGCAACATCTTCCAATACCACTTGATATTGCGCTGATATTATGGCCATTTTCTTCTCCATTATTTCTATAAAAATATATAAGAATCGATATTATTACAAAATCAATTAGATAAATTAAAAAATATATATTAAATTACCTTTGAAGAAGATCTTCAACCCCTCCATATCCTGACATACCTTGCTGGTGTTGTTCACCTTCTTAATTTTTTTGGGGGCTGGTCCAATCATATTCTTGCTCTAAATAATATTTAATTTATTAATATTTATATTTATTTTAATATTTTTTTAATTTGATTAATAATTTTGGCAATTAATAATTTGCTTTTGATTAAATCTGTCGTTAATGTGGTGATGGGTGCACTGTCGTTAACGACATGACTTGCGCTCAGTGATGCATCAGGTCGTTAGGTCGGTTAGTGACTTGACACTAGCAGAACTACAGGGTTTACTTGTAAACAAAGTCTGGGACAGACTATAAAAAAAGGCAGAAAGGGCATAACCAAGTGAATTAAAAAAAAAAATTTAGATTATTAAAGCACTGTGTAATAAGTATGCCGAACCAGAAAATGCAAAAAAAAAAAAATTCTACAAAAGTTGACTTGGAATGGGAGACAAAGTTGAAATTGGTTAAAGATATTTACTTGTGTGAAGATGTTAGCGTCCAGTCGGCAGCCAAAAAGAACACCCTCGTTGTTGATGGAAAAATTGTTGCTAAGCGTTATATGCTGCTAACCGTATCGTCAACTTACGAAATTTACAAAAAACGAGTCAATTGGAGAATGCGTTAGCAAGACAATATTTTTCGAATGTCGACCTAAACATGTTCAACTCTCGAGCAAAATGCCGCATAACATGTGTGTATGTGTTCATCACGCCAATTTCAGTTTTTTATCAAATGGTTGCGCAACAGTAATAGAATCATTTCCAAAAACCTTTGAAAGTTTCTTGCAATTAGCTTGTTGCAATATTAACGAGAAGGCCAAGCTAACTTCGTCTGTGCCGAAGTTTTTATACCCTTGCAAAAGCTGTTTTTGAAATGACAGAGTTTAAGAACGCTTAGATAAAACTCAAAAACTTTTGTAACTAAAATCCATTTTCCGTCAGATGAACATCTGATTTCGACCAAATTTCGCGAATCTTTTTGAAAACATATTAAATTAACAATCGAAAAGTTTAAGAACGATAAAATTGAAAACAAAAAAGTTTTTCTCACTAAGACTCATTTTCCGACCGATAAGTCCTATGGCAGCGTGAAGATATAGTCATCTGATTTCGACCAAATTTTTCAAATTAGTTTGAAAGCGTTTAATATTAATAATCACCGACCTTAAGAACGATTTACATGAAAAAAAAAATTTTTTTCACTAAGGCCCATTTTTTGACCGATCGGTCCTATGACAGCTATAAGATATAGTCATCCGATTTTGACCAAAGTTTGCAAATCTGTTTGAAATCATCTTATATTAATAAGGGACGACTTTGAGGACGCTAACATTGTAACCAAAAAAGTTTTTCTCAGTAAGACCCATTTTTTGACCGATCGGTCCTATGACAGCTATAAGATATAGTCATCCGATTTTGACCAAAGTTTGCAAATCTGTTTAAAAGCATATAATATTAATAATAACCGTGTTTGGGAACGCTAACACAAAGAACAAAAAAGTTTTTCTCACTAAGACCCATTTTTCGACCGATGGTTCCTATGACAGCTATAAGATATAGTCATCCGATCCGGTCGGATATACATATCGACATATTAGCAGTGTGCAGTAAATAGAAGACTCTGTACAAAATTTCAGCTCGATAGCTTTAAAACTGAGAGACTAGTTTGCGAAGAAACAGACGGACAGACAGACAGACAGACGGACAGACAGACGGACGGACAAAGCTCAATCGACTCAGCTCGTCGCCCTGATCAAGAATATATATAGTTTATGGGGTCGGAAATGAATATTTCTTTGCGTTGCAAACTTCTGGGCAAAATTATAATACCCTTTGCAAGAGTATAAAAATGAAAGCTGTATGACCAACGATTGCGAAAATTGCAAAAAAGATGTAAAATCTATTGTTCCAGTAAAATATCTTACAAAATTGGATGAAATCGTGAAATGGCAACACTGGAGGAAAGTAGACGATAGAGTAACATTGACTTATTCTGTTGCTCCGCTTTCAGATTTAATTTATGAGTTAGAAGTTCAGCTGCCACTTTTTAAAAAACACACTTCTGTCATAAGAAACAAGAAAGAAAGTCGGTCAAGCCCGACTATAACATACTCTGTACTCTTAACGTCGCAGCTCGCTGTTTTTTGCTCATAACTTGAGTATCGTTCATCCGATCTTTATCATTCCTTCAGCAAACCGATAAATAATTTTGTTTACAAGGTATCTCTAGAAGGTACGAATGATCTATCTTCAAAACTGTAGGAGATATGACGTTTTTTCCAAATTGCGGGGGCGGGAGGGGGCGTGGCAAAAATTGAAAATAAACTTGATCTGCCTGCAAGTATAAGAAATATATGCCCCATACATGTCAAACCTCTATCTCTTACCATCTCTGAGATCTCTTCGTTCATACGGACGGACGGACAGACGGACATGGCTATATCGACTCGGCTGTTAATGCTGATCAAGAATATATATACTTTATAGGGTCGGAAACGATTCCTTCTCCCTGTTACATACTTTTGCACAAACTTAATATACTCTATGTACCTTCGGTACAGAGTATAAAAATATCAAGCCCGGGCAACTTGCCTTACAAATTGACTTCGCAGAAAATTATAGGCTGGTCTGCCAAAATGAAGTTCAAAGCGCGCACTTTAGCCACAAACAAGTTTCGAGTTTTACTTGCGTCGCGTGGATGCTTGACAAAACTATGTCATTTGCAGTAATAAGCGATAGCAGCGGTTCATTGTGTAAATACTCGATAGAAAAGTACATTAATCCTCTTTGAAATGAATTCATCGCTTTAGAATATTCGATTCCATTTCGCAGATTCTTGCATTTTACTAGATTAAGCCAAAGTCGACTACTATTTCGCGTACGTTCGCGACCACATGATTTTTGGTATCATTATGAAAACTAAAACTCGATGAACCGAATCTTTTGAACTAAACATAGAGCTCACAAAATGCTATCGAATTGCAAAAAAAAAAAAGGTGGGGAAGATTTTTGTTTTCCATCTTTTTTTTACATCAAAAGTGTACGAACGTACGTTAGCGACCCGCGGAAATGGCCATATACTTTATGTGTTCGGAGATGCTTCTTTCTGCGCGTTACAAATATATGGACAATTTTATTAAAGCCTCTACAAGGGTATTAAAATCCAGAAGTATGTAGCCAGATTTCTAGATTTATTCATCTGTGAATACTTACGTTTTCATACGAACCAATTGGCAGTGTAATAAAAAATATAAGTAAAAATAAGAGAGTTAAAGATTTTCGTCCCATTAGCATGTCGCTTCAAGCAACTCTCCTGTCTAGCCCCAACTCAGTTACAGAGTATGAATCACTGGCATAGATATGTATATGTATGGCCAATTTCCTTAATATCTTATTATTGAACAAACTACTTTTCAAACAGTCATTTTGTGTGCACACATTGAATGAATTCTGAGAATATACAATAGATACTTTCGACATGCCCTTCAGTTTTGAACACCATGTGTTGCTGTTGCTGTTGCTGTTGTGGAGGCAACTTAAAGCACTGCAAAAGTTTTTCCATAAGACACGCACAATAATAGAGGAGGGAGCCTGGCACACACACACACACACAAACACTTGCACCACCCTTGGCAAGAATCTTATCAAACTGACATCATTTTCATTATGTTTTGCACTTGCACAGCTTAGACTAATGTGGGGGCTGCTGCTGCTGCTCCTGCTCCTGCTGTGAGCCAAATGATAGGCAATACCAAAATGGATTTTTACGCTAAAACGACGCACGCGATACGCATTACCCACAGATGTGGCGTGCTAATCTGGCCGCCAATAACTGCAAATTAGATTAGGAGGGGTGCACACAGACGCACACACACACAGAGTTGTATATCGCGTGCGATAACCTTTGATAAATCTCAACAAACAGCAACAAAATAACAAATCGACACTCAAACTGCAATCCCCAAATGGCCATCTATGCTTACATATAAATAAAAAATTGAATGTATGTTTGTATGTTTCTGAAGGGAGTTTCAACTATTAAACCAATCTTCATTAAAAGTTCACCGCATTTTGAGTTCGATCCCCTAAGAGTCAAGCTGTGAAGCTTTACAAATTTCGAACGTATTGGAACTGTTTTTGAAAAATTCTTGGTTCATTCGCGATTCCCAGTCATATCTCAGAAATTGCTGGTTAGATATTTTACCGGTTAAAAAACCGGTTCCGGTGCTTCTGAAATGGTATTTCTGAGATCCTTGATTCATAGAGTTGTTGTGTGGGTTGATAATAAGCAACTAGAAATAGGTTCCGATAAAGTTAAAACGGTTCAAAAGCAATCCTCGATCATATCTCAAAAATTTCTGGCACAAAAATTGAATTTGTGGGTTGTCATGGGATGCCCGGTACTAGGGAAGCCCTTTACCTCGATAAGTCTGATTGTAAATTGAACTGTTAAGTCACTATCAAGTCACTGTCAAGTTACTGTCAAGTCACTGTCAAGTCACTGTCAAGTTACTGTCAAGTCACTTTCAAGTCACGGTCAAGCCACTGTCAAATCACTGTCAAGTAACTGTCAAGTCAGTGTCAAGTCACTGTCAAGTCACTGTCAAGTTACTGTCAAGTCACTTTCAAGTCACGGTCAAGTCACTGTCAAATCACTGTCAAGTCACTGTCGAGTCACTGTCAAGTCACTGTCAAGTCACTATCCAGTCACTGTCAAGTCACTGTCAGGTCACTGTCAAGTCACTGTCAAGTCACTGTCAAGTCACTGTCAAGTCACTGTCAAGTCACTGTCAAGTCACTGTCAAGCCACTGTCAAGTCACTATCAAATCACTGTCAAGTCACTGTCATGTCACTGTCAAGTCACTGTCAAGTCACTGTAAAGTCACTGTCAAGTCAGTGTCAAGTCACTGTTAACCCCACTCCACACACCCACAAACACACAACCCACCTGCTGCTACGGCAAATGGTAAAAGAGGTCGACTTTGCAAATACAAAATGCAAAGACAAGGCGTACCCAAAAGAATCTGTCGCAGGGACAAAATTTTTCTCGTTTTAGTCCCCCAGAACGTCTGTAAAACTAAATATGTTCCCGATTCAAAGCCGATTCGAAACCAGTTGGAACTGGATTTGAAGTGTTCAAAAAATGGGCCACGACATTCTCGGTTTAAACAATTGAAATTTTCAGAAATGGTTTCTAAAACAATTCAAATGTAAAATCCAGATCCGCAACTGTTCAAACTTAATCAAAACGATTTCCAAATGAATCATTAACTATCTCAAAAAGATATTTTCCAATATCCCTAAAGCTCTAGAGACCCGAGCTATGCCGGTCATTGTTTTGCTCTCTAAATAAAAGGCAAGACACCAACTCGTTGGAAACCAATAAAAAGAACAGAAAAAGAAAAACTGCGAAAACTTTTTAACATTGCAAAAATTATTACCCATCTTTAACAAGCGTGGAGCGAGAGCAACTCTAAATCAGTGTGTGCTGGGGTAGAGTGGACAAAGGAATGGAAGAATGAGGGGCGCGGGGGGCCCCAACTTCACATTGTCAAACTGTCAGACTATGCCAGTGGCAAACAACCAACCGACAACGCCTCTCAAATTAAGCTAAACAAAATTGCATTATGGGCCAAAAGTTGCAACCAGTGCAGAATGTCCCACCCTCATGGAGTGGTCGATGGGGTGTGTCATGTCAGCGCCACCAAAATTATTCATTGCACACATTGCACTATGCGGTCCAGACAATTTATGCTAATCAACATCAATCGATTTGCATTCCGGGGGCCGGGGCAAAGGATAAACCTGGCCCAACCAGACACAGCTGCACCATCCTCCTCCCTCCACCATCCCTGGGCTAGCTTACTGCTGTTTATTGGGCGGTTCCGTTAGCTGCGGTTCAATGGCTACCACTAGAATATTGTGTGCTGGGGACATGCCCGGTTGGCCGAGAGTGGGACAATCACTGCATGTGGGTAATTGCATGGACATAGTATATGGGTCGGGGCTCTAACTATAGTCCTGCCTGCGACAGCAATAATTTCATTATGTTTATAACAAAAACGATGTAAAAAAAAATAATATAAAATTGAAAGCATGCGGGGGCGACCAGTGAACAGGCAGCACCACGAATTACGAATGATCTTTTCTGGCGAGTGGCGATTTGACGATGTGACTCTTCATTTGTTTACCATGAAAATGATATTCATCATTTATACAGCGGCCAAACACCGCCTAACAGCGCATTTTCACAGCATTTTCAACAATCTAACACCGCATTTGAAATGAGTCAAGCACCACCTAGCTCCGCATTTTAAATATCGGGGTAAGCCACTTTCCACCGCGTTTCCATTTTCAATTTACAATTGCGTAACACCGCCCACCACCGCATTTTCAATACAGTATTCAACACCTTCTGACCGGGTGCGGTGCAGCGGTAGTCTGTGTACCTGCTGTAGCGGAAGGTTTGGATTCTATACCGCCTGGGAACATCTAAGAAAAAGCTTTTTCTTTTCCTTTAGAAAAACGCTTTGACACATCCGGTCACCTTTTGCCGAATTTTATGATTAGTTCAGATTATCATAAAAATTTAATACGATTGAATGGCGATTGAAGACGGGTAAATTAATGTCGGGCAATTGGTTTAAAGAAATTGCAAAATTTGCAACATTCCTATATGAGTTTAGATTGACATGAAGACAGGCAAATAGACGGGTAAATAGAAGATGTAGATCTAAAGGTCAAAAAATCGCGAAATTCTACAAATTTTACAACGAGTTAGTCTAACTATCATAACGACATGTAAATAGACGAATGGTGAAAATCAAAAAGTCATAAAAGTTGGGAAAACTGCAAAATTTTATAATCGGGTGTGTCCCAGAAATCTTCAGAGGTTTTCGTATAAGCATTATCATTTCAAACTTAGGCTGTTTGACTTTATATGTGAAGGGGCACAAATATGCCCTGCTACTACATAGATTAGATGACGAAAGTTGAACCATTGGAAACCGCCTGCGGTTTAATGCGTACGCCGATCATATTCTTGTGATATCACAAATAAAGTAGTTCAAGTTTAGTTGGAAGTATAATCGCTTATACGAACATCTCTAGAGATTTCCAGGAAACCCCTGAATGAGTTTAGAAAATCATATATATTTGCTAGACGGCAATTGTCAAGTAAGCTTCACCTCTTCATTTTGTGTTTAAAATTCTAAAAGGGGGTGGTACCTGCTAGTATTATAATATATTTCCTCGTTTCCTTTGCAGACGCTTATAGATATGAAAGAAAAGCAAAACCATCGATGTTGCAAAACAAAACAACGCTTAAAATATCGATGTTCTTCCCAGCTCAACTTCCTTTACTCTAATTGCACTAGTTTACAGCCAAAAAGACCCATTTCTGCTGAAACTATTTTTAAGTGTAGATTGGATTGTTGATCTCAAAAATCGATTTCAAAAATTTTTTCATGGCTCCGTTTTTTTTAATTTTTTCGGTAGGTGCACTTACATTTTAAGTCATATCTCACTTTATAATAGTCAAATAGAGCCAAGCAAGATTTAAATCGATAAGGTGATTGAATGGTCAATAATCTCACCGAACAATATTTTCAAATCGGTTGAGTAATTTCTATACAATAATAAAAAATATTTCCAAATAATCGATTTTTTGCTCTAAAACGCAATAAATTTCGTTTCCAATGGCCTAGCAAAAATATTAAAAATTCAAAACAACTATTTTTTTATTTTTACTTAAGTAGCGCACTTCTTCAAAGAAAATAAGATATCGATAAACAAAATCTATAAATAAATACAGGAGCTGTGAGCAATTGAGTGCTGAAAAAGTGGTGTTTTTGAGATTTTTTCAAAATAAATTTTCGTTTGCTTCGACTTTTGTTCTGTTCTGGATTTTTTTTTTTTCTGATGTAGCTATTCGCCCACTTCTAATAACCAAAAAACAAAGAAAATTGAAAAAAAAATTCCAAAACACTTAAAATACTCAAATTTGACTATTAGTTCCTTCACTTAAATTGATCCAGCTAAAATATTTATTCATAGATTTTTTTTAGATCATCGATTTTTTTTAAACATATTTTTGGTAATTGAATTCAAACTTCTAAGCCGATTTGAAAACAATGTTCTAAGTCATTATTGACAATTTAATGACCTTTCGATTCATATCATGCTTGACACCATCTGACGATTATGAATTGAGATATGGCATAAAATGTAAGTGCACCTACTGAAAAAATGGAAAAAATTCATATTTAAGAAACTTTGCCATGAAAAATTTTTTGAAAACCAGGTCTGCAGACCGGTTTTGAACCGAGCCTGTTCGAACCCGGAATTCCGGCTTTTTTTTTACTGTGAACCAAACCCTGAACCGAACCACGAGAACGAAAATAGATGAACCCGAACCCATTCCGAATCCATATGCGCCAATCTAACCAACTCGGTGCATGCTACTGCAGAAACATGTCTGCCGAATTGTCCAGCAACAAAAGTACATACATTCATACAAACAGAATTGTGTGCCACAGGCGGCGCTGCCAATTTAGCTATTTTTCCCACCAGATATAGCTATTTTGTTAGCTCGAAAGCCGGAAACTATTCAGTTCTGCCAGTGCCTGCAATTCTAGCTAATTACTTGACCTTGTTTAGTTATTTTAAAATTAATGCATGTATGTTTTTAAAGTTATGTACCAACATAACGAGACCTAGAGCCGGCAAAAAAATTGGAATATTTTAAATTAATCTCTGTTAAGTTTTAGAATTTTTAACTGTCGGTATTTTGTGGGAAAAATAGTTAAATTGACCACACTATCCACGCGCCAAAAATTGGAAGACATAAAGACATTTTTGATCAAATCATTATGAAAAAAAGTTCCAAGTGTAGCGAATAAACCAAGGCTGCAAACCTCTCAAATTCTGCAGATGGTTCGGTCCGGGGATTCAAACCCATTGTAAAGTCCAAGGTTCGGTTCGCGGACTGGTTCCTGTAACTCTTGAACCCAAGGTTTTGGTTCGAAGCTTGGTTCGCTTGAACATAAAAGAATAGTTTGTTTTTCCATTTATTATACCCTTGCAATATACTATATATATTCTTGATCAGGGCGACGAGCTAAGTCGATTGAGCTTGTCCGTCCGTCTGTCTGTCTGTTCGTCTGTTTCTGCGCAAACTAGTCTCTCAATTTTAAAGCTATCGAGCTGAAATTGCACAGAGTCTTCTATTTACTGCACGCTGCTAATATGTCGGAACCGACCGGATCGGATGACTATATCTTATAGCTGCCATCGGTCGAAAAATGGATCTTAGTGAGACAAACTTTATTGTTTTGAATGTTAGCGTTCTTAAATTTAGTCATTATTAATATTCTATGCTTTTAAACAGATTTGCAAATTTTGGTCAAGATCGGATGACTATATCTTATAGCTGTCATAGGAAGCATCGGTCGAAAAATGGGTCTTAGTGAGAAAAACTTTTTTGATTTCACTGTTAGCGTCCTCAAGCTCGGCTATTATTAATATTATATGCTTTCAAACAGATTTGCAAATTTTGGTCAAAATCGGATGACAATATCTTATAGCTGCCATAGGACCGATCGGTAGAAAAATGGGTCTTAGTGAAAAAAAACTTTTTTGTTTTTAAGTAAATCGTTCTTAAGGTCGGTGATTATTAATATTAAACGCTTTCAAACTAATTTGAAAATGTTGATCGACATCGGGTGACTATATCATATGGTTGCCATAGGACAGATCGGTCGAAAATGAGTCTTAGTAAAAAATTTTTTTTGTTTTTTTTGTTGGCGTCCTTAAACTCGCTGATGACTTATTTTATATGGTTTCAAATAGATTCGCAAAATCGGGTCGAAATCTGATAACTATATCTTAAGGCTGCCATAGGGCCGATCGGTCGGAAATTAAGTCTTAGTGAGAAAAACTTTTTTGTTTTCAATTTTATCGTTCTTAAACTCAACGTTTGTGAATTTGATATGTTTTCAAAATGATTCGCGAAGTTTGGTCGAAATCAGGTGTTTAACTGTCGAAAAATGGGTTTTAGTTCCAAAAATCTTTGATTTTTATGTAAGCGTTCTTAAACTGTGACATTTGCATTTGCAAGGGTATAAAAACTTCGGCACAGACGAAGTTAGCTTGGCCTTCTCGTTAATTCTACGGTGATAATGAAATTTATATACCTCTCTATTCATATACTTAATCATAAAATTCAATACTTAAGTTATTGTAATTAACAAATCCATTAGCTGAAATGAACAATTTTTTGGAACTGCCTAGTTTAAGCATTATATCTTCCAGGAGCTGTTCATCTACATATACTAGCTCTTAAATCAGAAAGAACAAACTTAATGTTGAAAATGCTCGTTCAACTGATACCTGATTTGCTTTAGTAAGGCCAATATTTTTGAAGTCTTCATTTTTATGACCTTTCCAAAATTTTAAAACATTCGTCGATCTACGTACTGTATGTGCTATTTAACGATTTCCAAAGAAATCTATAACATCATTCACAGCTTTTATATTTGATATTTGTTTATTGCCTTCAGAAGCTTCTCTTCTTCACAATCAGACGTTGAGTCAGTGGCTTTGCAACTGTTTTTTGTCAGCAAAATATGAAATCTCGGGTCTGAGAATACTAGAAGAATGTTTGTCGGGGCACTTTGATAGCAATAAACAGTGATTTGCTGAAGATTTTAGAACAAATGCTCACTTGATAGTAATAGTGATCTATACCGTCCGTTCAAAGCCAAATTGATTCATCATATGGTCAAACGGTTTCCTTCCGTATAATCTATTATCATTATCATAGTTTATTTTGTCACTACATCAAAAATCATTCACACTTACTTAGAAATGCAATCGTTTATAGTAAAATCTCCAGAGATTTCCAATATTTCGCTGGATGTATCGTTGAATAAATTAATTAAATTAGTGAACCGATCCTCATTTATTGATGAAGTGGTCCGGTTCGGGTTCAGGCTCGAGGAGTTAAAAATATACAGCGCCTGGTTCATGGTTCGGTTCGCGAACCCCAAAAAACCCGAACCGAATCGGTTCTCAGGGGTTGCCTTGGAATAAACACAAATCGATGCTCAATTTTGTGAGTGAAAGACTGATAAAAGTGCATACGAGAAAGCATAATCAATATTTTACAGAATCAGTAAGTTTGGAAAAAATATGTTTGTACATATCTACATTAATGCTCACCAACATTGTGTCAGTCATCTAGACTGCTCGATAATTGGCATAAATGTCCGAATTTTTTTACATGGCGGACTCAAGATTTATACACTAGCACTGAAGGAAGTCCATTTGCAGCACACGGGCGCCAATCTCACGTCAATTATAATCGACATCTTACAGTTTTACAATGTATTTAAGCGTTAGGCGTTATACCTATTGTATTGTAATTTGGTATATATTGGTAAGAACGTGCAACGAACCAAGGTTCGAACCAAAACCAAAGCCCAAAAATCTCGAACCTCAAATTTCCGAACCTTAACCGTTGTTAAATTTTGGTTCGAACCTGCAAACCGAAGGTTCCGAAAAAATTTTTGGGTTAACATTATGTTAGCCTACATTAAAAAAGCCTCAAGCTGATCCCAAAAATTTGACAAAAAGTTATATTTTGATAAGCCCCAATTTCTCAATGTTCGTTTAGTTAAACTGACCCGCAGGTTAGCCGAATTACAGTGTCTCATGCTGTGTTCGGCAAGAACCGAGCAACAAACTTAGCCGCAGCCTCATGCTCAGGTCAAATTTTAATCTCTAGCTCAGAACCAATAGACTTAACGATATTTGCACCAGCTGATTCCAACATTTGATTTGTTTATTTTGTGTTGATGATGTCAAATTTGTTCAACTATTCAGGTTGACTAAATCAACATGCAAAATAATTATTCCTAATATTAAATATAAAGTGTCTTGTCAAAGTAACAAGTGCGTTTACCTTACCTTAACTTTAGTTTCCATTCAATTTATCATGACTCGGATTGTAAAAAGGAGCTATATATTGTTGTCAGAGACCTAACTTTTGGTGGCTTCCTCATCACTGCGGAGGACTTTCGTTTGCCACGCGTTGTGGACTTTCGTTTGCTACGATTTGTGGACTCTCGTTTGCCACGCGTTGTATACTTTCGTTTGCCACGCGTTGTGGATTGTAAAAAGGAGCTATAATTTGTTGTCAGAGACCAAACTTTTGCGGAGGAATTTTGTTTGCCACTCGTTGTGAACTTTCGTTTGCCACGAGTTGTGAACTTCGATTGCCACGCGTTGTGAACTTTGTTTGAGGTTGAGAACTTGTAGATAGACTCAGGCTGGCATCAATTACCAAACAAAGAGCATCTCGAGTTGTAGCAGGTTGCTTGTGGTTGATCAGGTATCGTAACATAACATGACCTCGAGCCAGCTACGTGCTAGTTTGATATTGGGTATATAAATGGGAGTTTTTACGTAAGAATATGGCTAAATCGAGTATGTATGTTTCTACTTAATGATATTGCAGATGCTTCCTTCAGCCTATTACATACATTTGCATGACTTTATAAGCAACGGGTATAGAAAGTGAAGCTTTACAAGGCATTTGTGTAATTCTAAATGGTCACACTGAAAATTGGAAACTGTATATTTTGTTAAACACTTTAAATAGTCAACTATCACCGTTCGTACTCTAACACTTTCACAATTCTCACACCCATATTTACTGCAACGACCATTCATAACCGTCTCCCGCAACCCTTACCCATATTTTCGCTGGCTCGCAGTTTATAGGCGGTCGCTTAGGCACACATGTTCTCATCATTGCCTCGTCATCATCATCATCATCATCGTCATCGTTGTCGTTGTCGCTGTTGTTGTTGTTGTTGTTGTTCAGAGAGTTGGAGCTGGGAGCCGGAGGCATGCTCATGAATTTTGGCTGTATGGCAAATGAACTTGGACGAATGCCGAGCTGCATCAGCGTGGCTGAAAATTTGGTACGTAAATTTACTCGATTTCTGTAAAACTTTTTTGTGTCATTTTTGTACGGGCCATTGAGAATGATGATTTGTTAATTGTTTGGCATTTGTTGAGGGAGGGAAGGAATTTGATGGACATTCACTTAAGTCGAAACGTTTTGTTCGAACCTCAAAATATTCGACAGGTTTTGTTATACTTTTTAAAGCATTTCGTAAGGTTTTTTCAATCAAACCCAAAATATAAACTCAAAATATATAAATTGACCAAATTTCCACATTCCATTCGAAATTACTAGAAAGTTGTTTATATTTAATCATGCTCAAGGATCCGCCCAACTTTAAGGAAGTAGCCAAAATTTTTGTAGTCGGTAAGTGAATAACAATGTTGTCCTGTCCATTCCCACTCAATTCTCTTGCCCCACTTGCTCCCTTTTGGGTTAGGATTAACGCTGCGCTCCTATATGTTGGACAACGGCAATGGTGTGTCTGGTGAAAGGCCGCGCAGCACCTGTTTTGGTCACGAATTATCGCGTCGCATTTGCATGGCCGTCAATAATATGACCCAACCGGATGATGCTACACGTCGGCGCCGCATGTGGCTTATGTCGCCCGAACGCCTGCGGGACTATGATGCAAAGAACAAGAAGCGGGCAGTGGAACAGCAGCGCGAACTCAATCAAAGTGCTCAACAGTTTGCGGTCAAAACGGCGCAGGTCACCAAATGAAAGTCATGCCTGAGAGGGTCGACTGCAATTAAGTAAATCAGGGTATGCTTTGTAATTTGCCACATCCTGCAGAGAGACAACTGCAAATTGCGTTCATGGATCCTGTTGGAAGGCTTCCTGTTGTGTGTGTGTGACTGTGTGTGCGTGTGTGTGTGGATCCAACTTTCGGCAATGAACTTCAACAGGCATCTCAGGCATAGCCCAAGCTGGCTTAACACATCTGCACATCCCCCCACAGACAGAGAGATGGAGAGTACCAGCCAGCTAGGCAGTCAGGTGTGCATTTGTAAAGCATTTGTGCCTGGCTTTGTTCCTGCTTAATTGTGTGCAAGGACAACAGGCTCTAAAGGTAGCAGCATACCCATTCCCTATGGCTTTCCACCGCAACAATTGCATAATTTTTTTTTTTTTTTGTCTCTGGGCCGCATGACATAACTTGGACCAGGCAGCACTTCCTCTTCCACCTGCTGAAGCACACACTCACACACAACTTCATTTCATTCCAAGTGGAACCCTTTGTGTCTCTTTTATGCTGATCCTGTGGGTTGCCAATTTGGGTACCAGCTTTCTAGCTTATGAAATTGCAATTTTCTTGCTGCAGCGCTCCACATATGGCTATGTATTGTCGTACATTCTGTTCAACTTGTAATAGGTTAGCCAGTTTTTAGAGTCGATTAAAACGAATGAGGCTCCCTGTAAAAATGCATATATGTTTGATTAGGTTAGAATGATGTTATTCTAATATTCTCCAAATCATTTTCAAAGTGGTCAAATTTGAATTTGAACTCTATTAGATGCGGAAGTTCCTGCACCAGAAGAGGTACCTGTATTGAAACGTAAGCTGCAGACGTCCCTAAGAGCGACAGTCCATCTCAAGAAGAGCTGCTCAGCTGATGTCGAGGTCACCAAGATGCCTTAAGGCCCATTTCGATGGCTTATAATGGACTAAAAAAGTGAATGGGTGAAGAGAAGCGGGTTTGGTGGGTTCCAAGGCATTAGAAACCACAGTAAATTGTATCGAAATAGATTTTCAAATAATCACTTTCTGGCAGAATCAAATAAAAGAATGCAAAATTAATTACAAAGCACCATTTTTTATTTCTCACACAAAAAGGAAGCATCTCTGATCCTTTAGAGTAGATACATACTTGATCAGACGAGTCGACATGACCTTTTAGACATATTATTGTTTCAACGTTTCAAACTATTTTCAATAGCTCATTATACTCTGTACCGAAGGTACATAGAGTATATTAAGTTTGTGCAAAAGTATGTAACAGGGAGAAGGAATCGTTTCCGACCCTATAAAGTATATATATTCTTGATCAGCATCAACAGCCAAGTCGATATAACCATGTCCGTATGTCCGTCTGTCCGTCTGTCCGTCTGTCTGTCCGTATGAACGAAGAGATCTCAGAGATGGTAAGAGATGGAGGTTTGACATGTATTGGACATATATTTCTTATACTTGCAGGCAGATCAAGTTTATTTTCAATTTTTGCCACGCCCCCTCCCGCCCCCGCAATTTGGAAAAAACTTCATATCTCCTACAGTTTTGAAGATAGATCGTTCGTACCTTCTAAAGATACCTTGTAAACAAAATTATTTATCGATTTGCTGAAGGAATGATAAAGATCGGATGAACGATACTTAAGTTACGAGCAAAAAACGGCCAGTAAACACAGAACACCACCCCACCCACCACCGCCAGCATTCTATTGAATGGCAATCTTAGTGAGGGAGAGAGAGAGAGAGAGAGAGAGAGAGAGTGAAACTTAGAGATGAGCGCGTATAACTCGTGAGCAAATGCGAGCGGCGACGTTAAGGGTACAGAGTATGTTATAGTCGGGCTTGACCGACTTTCTTTCTTGTTATACTCTGTACCGAAGGTACATAGAGTATATTAAGTTTGTGCAAAAGTATGTAACAGGGAGAAGGAATCGTTTCCGACCCTATAAAGTATATATATTCTTGATCAGCATCAACAGCCGAGTCGATATAGCCATGTCCGTCTGTCCGTCCGTCCGTCTGTCCGTCTGTCCGTCTGTCTGTCCGTATGAACGAAGAGATCTCAGAGATGGTAAGAGATAGAGGTTTGACATGTATGGGACATATATTTCTTATACTTGCAGGCAGATCAAGTTTATTTTCAATTTTTGCCACGCCCCCTCCCGCCCCCGTAATTTGGAAAAAACTTCATATCTCCTACAGTTTTGGAGATAGATCGTTCGTTCCTTCTAGAGATACCTTGTAAACAAAATTATTTATCGATTTGCTGAAGAAATGATCAAGATCGGATGAACGATACTCAAGTTATGGGCAAAAAACGGCCAGTTAACACCACCCACCCCCACACCAACAACCACAGCAACATACCCTAACCGTTCAACACAGGCAATCTTAGTGCGAGAGAGAAAGAGAGAGAGAGAGAGAAACTTAGAGAGCGCACCGCGTTGTGCGCGGGGTGCTAACTGGCCGTTTGACTCCTGAACAAATGCGAGTGTAAGGGTACAGAGTATGTTATAGTCGGGCTTGACCGACTTTCTTTCTTGTTTTTAAATGCATAAATGATGATAGTGGAGAAGTTCAAAATTTGTTTAAAACTAAGGAATATGAGTTACCATGGCTGACTATTTTAATAATAATTGGATGTTATGCAACATATCAACACAGTAATCTGAGTTTTCAAGAATCGCTTAAAATTATATGCGCGTCATTATTATTGCGCATAATAAATGGAGCTTGAAATGTTGCTAAAGAAAGAGTGGGGAACTGAACTTCATCATCAACCTTCAAAGGTTTTGGACCAGGACGACGTTTCTCCGCCATCTTATTAGTGACAGCCGCATGACGTTCAAAACCATTGCTGCTTGCACCAAACTCAGTACGAGGACCACCACCTGGACCACTGGATCCACTTGCTCGAGCAAACCGCCCTTGAATATTTACAATGCGCTGAAGACGACCGATACGTTGGGGATACAACGAAGGGGTCATATTTAAATTCATCTTCGCTATTGTTTTCCTTTTTTTTTGCTCAGCACGACCATCTTCTTCCATTCCTCGTTGTCAACGTCTTCGCCGGCCTTGCGTAGATTGTAATTTTGCTTAGCTCGCTGATCACGTAGAGCCTTCCATTCGTCAAGCGTCATTTCCTCATCCTCCTCCAAAGTGTTTGCAGGTTCGCCCGATTGTTCATTTGCCGAGTCGTCTTTATCCGCTAACGGAACCGATTCACCAGTTTTCTGATCTTCAATGTCCTGCTTGGCAGATCCCCAGTTATGGGCGCCAGCGCCATCACGTTTATCAACTGATTTTATGCCTGTTTTATCAGAGCCCGACTGACGATCGAACTCTCGTTTGCCAAATTTCTCGCCGTTGCGTAAGCGTGGTGTTGTTCCTCGGTTGTCACGATCTCTAAACTGGCGCTGCGGCATTTCATTACCAAATTCAGCCGCACCCGAAAAATTGTTCTCGCCCGAAGCAACGCGCGTGCTGTTCCACATGATGCGTGCTTCATTGGTAGTTCCATTCAATGCATTATTTTTGTTGCGGCCCATGCTGCCAGTATTTGCCAATTTCCCCTTTAACTGTTGCAGTCACACTAGATTTTATGTCAGAAGAGCCTTTATTCGGTGCAATTGGCTTGTTCTCGTTCTCAGGTTTGGTCTTCTTTTGAGGAGCAAGAATCGCAAGGCACAACAGCTGCGGCTAGAGAATCATCCTCCATGAACAATAGCTCATATCGATTCTTCCCTGAATTGTCCATGATGTGAAATCTTCTTTAAGGCCTAGAGAATTTGATTTTATTTATTTTTTATTTCCAATCACGTTGATGACAGCTCAGCGGAAAAGAAAAGGAAAGTAATCCGCATTATTTATCGATCCTCAAAGTTTGGGAACGATCAATTTCATATTATTCCGTATTCTATCCTTACAAACCGAGTTTCAAGCCAATCGGATGAAAAATAATTATTTGCCTACAGAATTTTCCGGGAATTTTCATGCCTGAGGGGCGGATTTTCCGACATTGGAAAATCACATTTCAAATTATTCCGTATTCTATCCTTACAAACCGAATTTCAACTCAATCGAATGAAAAATAGTTTTTTGCATGCAGAATTTTTCGGCAATTTTTCTTCTGGACGGATTTTCCGAAATCGGGAAAACACGCGGCGAATTATTTCGCGAACTATGCTTACAAACCAAAAAAAAATTTTTCCCATTCTAACTTTTCCGACACTTTTCCGGATGGAATTTTCCAAAACCCCGTCATAGTACGCACTTTCACCACTAATGGAAACTTCTGTCCAAATTTCAGAATTCTATCTCTTACCGTTTGCGCTCTGCGTTGATTGTCAATCAGTCAGTGAATCAGTCAGTCAGTCGGTCAAAACAAACTGTTTTATATGTAGAGTAGAAGTAGATCATCACAGACGCTGACGATTGTTCTATCATCACCTCGCCTATGAACGCCTATCTCCCTAGCCTCGCCAACTTCTGCTAACTACGTGGACCAAAGAGGTCAAACAGATTCTGGACATCCACATTAATGGACACCAGATTCCCACCGTTAACAACCACAAGATCCTCGGTGTCATGTTTGAACCTCGCCAAACATTCCGAAGGTGTAATTAAAAAAGGTACAAAGCAGGAACAACGTCTTAAAGACTCTAGCTGGTAGCAACTGGGGAAAGTAAAAGTAACCCATCGTCACCACCTACAAGGCTATGGGAAGGTTCATGATCAACTATGGTCCCTGTGTATCAGCGACACCCAATGGAGAAACCTCTAGCTAGCCCAAAACGCTGCGCTGCAAGTAGCCACCGGTTGCGATCACATCCCAACCACCTGCATCGGAAACTGACGCATCAACCCAGAAATCGCCGACGAACGTCTCACATATGGTCTCGGCCCGCACGACACAGTACACTTCTTCAACTGTCCCCTTAACCCCACTGCCCACCCCATTGGATCTTTGATCGGTCTGGCCCCATATTAATTCCCTACATCTCTTTAATAATTTACCTCTTACTTTCTTTATCTTTCTCTCTTTACGTACAAATCTTTCCAGCCGCTACAACAACAACCGAGATGCGTAGCACTTCAATTCAGTTTGTGTGAGGCCTCACTTAAAAAGTATCCTCTTATTGTACCGAAAAAAACTTGCTTTCATCTGGTTCGGGGGTGCCCAGAATGAGCTTACGGCCACGTGGACCATTAATACAAATAAAGAACATATATCTCAAGCAAAAACAACCACAAGAAATAGAAAGAGAAACCCAATTTATATTTGTGTGTGTGTGTGCTACTGCTGTCTGACCCACCCGACAATCGTTAAGGAAAACGGATCCGTTTTCTCGAAGTTTTCTCTAACAAAACTATTGAGAATGTGTTCCGTTTTCAGTTTGTGGCAGCAAAACGTAAGTTCTCTATACACGTTTTCGAATCCGTTTTCGACACTTTCTCGACAGCGAAAACGGATCCAAAACTGATCGTTTCCAATACGTTTTCGCTATCGAGAAAGTGTCGAGAACGGATTCGAAAACGTGTTGTAAACGTTTACTTTCGCGATAATTGATAAGAATGTTTTGTTTCATTTCATTTTGTTTCCCATTTAAAAATTTGTACTTTTTGATAGTTTTGTCTCTTTATTTATATGAATATTGGTATTCGACTCTGTCAATCCACGTATGCAGGAGGTGATCACAGTAATGACTAAAAGAGACCATCATCTGGCTCAATTCTTTTTTCAGCTGCCTACTCTTCCTTCATCGAACAGATAAACATATATCATGGAGGCTAAGAATAGGCGCAAGCGCTCATTCTCGGTGCTAGCCAAATGATTCTCCACCAGCTCGTGTTTCCCACGTCTGTAGGCTAGCAATTGGAAGAATTTAAAGAAGGCTGTGCTCTCGGTCCAGACCTCCAACAAAGCGCATCGAGAAAACTGAAATGTTCTAACTAGAATTCCCCTTTTCAACCCTATTTTACTTACCTCGCCAAAAAAAAACGTGCATGTCGGGCAGAAAAGTATTACCCATAGCATAGCTTGGACACCGAACGAACTTTTTCGCTCTAAATTGATCAACAAATGAGGTTGCAACCAATGACTAGCTGTCACAAACAAATAAAAAATTGAAAATCCGTATGAAACCCACTTTTCTTAAGAAATTTCGGATTTCGTTGTTAAGAGAAACTATCGTAAATGTCGTAGGTGCCATTACATACGTTTATTTGTCGGGTGGGTGATGTGCACGTAGCCAACAACAATGCCTTCGCTCGGAGAGAACGGAAGGAGAGAACACATTTAAAGTTGTTGTTGCTCCAGATCAGACCTGGCCAGCTATAGCTACCACGAGCCGAAGTCAGTCGTGCTTTTACGCAAACGCGAGCCGAACTCATGATTGTGTGTATCGGTGAACATTGAATTGCAAGTAAAACGGCTGTAGTCTGGAGAGAGCTCTCTTGCACACCAACACAAGCACACGTTTTTGTCCTCTCCATTTGGCCGGCACTGCTCCAGATGCTTTGCGTGACGGGCTGACGCGCCTGCAACAACAAACCCTTCGCTCGGAAAGAAAGAGGGGAGAGAACGCATTTGAATTTGTTGTTTCAACCCTTAAGTTTGAGTAGCTTTTCTGCATGCCGCGTTTAGATATTGAAATCCTACACGATACGTGTAGCTTTTCTGCACGCCACGTGTATCTTTCATATTTCTAAACGCGGCGTGCAGAAAAGCTACACAAACGTTATGGGTTGAAAAACCCGGTCAAAATCCTACGGTAGAAATCCTACTTTTTTACTTACACAAAAAAATAAAAAACGAGAAGGCCAAGCTAACTTCGTCTGTGCCGAAGTTTTTATACCCTTGCAAATGCAAATGTCACAGTTTAAGAACGCTTACATAAAAATCAAAAAATTTTGTAACTAAAACCTATTTTCCGACAGATAAACGTCTGAAAAAAGTTTTTCTCACTAAGACTCTATTTCCGACCGATCGGCCCTATGGCAGCCTTAAGATATAGTCATCGGATTTTGACCAAAATTTGCAAATCTGTTTGAAAGTATATAATATTATTAATGACCGAGTTTAATCACGTTAACATTGAAAACAAAAAAGTTTCCCACTAAAACCCATTTTTCGACCGATGGTTCCTATGGCAGCTATAAGATATGGTCATCCGATTTTGACCAAAATTTGCAAATCTGTTTGAAAGTATATAATATTATTAATGACCGAGTTTAATCACGTTAACATTGAAAACAAAAAAGTTTTTTCCACTAAAACCCATTTTTCGACCGATCGGCCCTATGGCAGCCTTAAGATATAGTCATCGGATTTTGACCAAAATTTGCAAATCTGTTTGAAAGTATATAATATTATTAATGACCGGGTTTAATCACGTTAACATTGAAAACAAAAAAGTTTTTCCCACTAGAACCCATTTTTCGACCGATCGGCCCTATGGCAGCCTTAAGATATAGTCATCGGATTTTGACCAAAATTTGCAAATCTGTTTGAAAGTATATAATATTATTAATGACCGAGTTTAATCACGTTAACATTGAAAACAAAAAAGTTTTTCCCACTAGAACCCATTTTTCGACCGATGGTTCCTATGGCAGCTATAAGATATGGTCATCCGATTTTGACCAAAATTTGCAAATCTGTTTGAAAGTATATAATATTATTAATGACCGAGTTTAATCACGTTAACATTGAAAACAAAAAAGTTTTTCCCACTAAAACCCATTTTTCGACCGATGGTTCCTATGGCAGCTATAAGATATGGTCATCCGATTTTGACCAAAATTTGCAAATCTGTTTGAAAGTATATAATATTATTAATGACCGAGTTTAATCACGTTAACATTGAAAACAAAAAAGTTTTTCCCACTAAAACCCATTTTTCGACCGATGGTTCCCATGGCAGCTATAAGATATAGTGATCCGATCCGGTCGGTTCCGACATATTAGCGGCGTGCAGTAAAAAGAAGACTCTGTGCAAAATTTCAGCTCGATAGCTTTAAAACTGAGAGACTAGTTTGCGTAGAAACAGACGGACAGACAGACAGACGGACAGACAGACGGACAGACAGACGGACAGACAGACGGACAGACAGACGGACGGACAAAGCTCAATCGACTCAGCTCGTCGCCCTGATCAAGAATATATATAGTTTATGGGGTCGGAAATGAATATTTCTATGCGTTGCAAACTTCTGGGCAAAATTATAATACCCTTTGCAAGGGTATAATGACTGCGACTGCTATGTTGAAAGTTCAATTATTTCGCTATGCGCATCATCTAAGGGCAGAAGAGAACCCACCAAGTTTGGTTCTCAAATATATCACCATTAAACAAATTTATATATTTTGTTTTACTTACTCTGTGGGGTGATTCGAATTCTAAACGTTTGTGCAGAAAAAAAGCTACACGCCATGTGTTGAAATGAGAAAGCAATACGTGGCGTGCAGAAAACCTACACGTCGCGTGTGGAGATCAGTTTTCTAAACGAAAAATGTAAGAATTCAGCACCGATTTAAAACTACATTTGTCGTTCAGAATTTACACACGCGCGTGTAGGATTTCAATATCCACACGCCGCGTGTAGAAAACTTACACGTTCGTGTGGTATTCAGATTGCTGCATGAAAAATGTAAAAGTTATTTTCTTCGTGTAGATTTTGCATTTGCCCACACAGCATGTAGCTTTCTGCTTAACACCTACTCCTCCTGGGACATTGACCCTTCTACATTCTACACAAATTCACCCCTCTAGGTACCAAAAAACCACCGCCGTTGCACGCTCCAAAATTTGGATATATTTATTTTTTCAGTAACTTATAACTTGGAACAGTATTCTTCTTGTTAACGAGGATGTTACCCTTTGCGCAAATAACCCTTGGTAACGGTCTGATAAAGTGCATCGCGTGCCAGCGGCTCGATCTCATCTATTTCACGTGCCAAACGCTCAGAGAGTTGTTCCAGTATCTCGTTGTAAGTAATTGCCTTTTGCTGGTCGGCTATGAGGCGTATGAGTGACTCCAATTCGCTTATGGGCGGCAACGGGTTAACCATCATTGATGGCTTGAATTCCGACGAACGACGATTACGACGAGAGCGAGGTGGACGCTTAAAGCTAGGAGTCTGTTTCGGAGTCTGCTGATTGATGTTGGCCTTTAAGGGCATGAAATACTGCAATCCGGTGACTGGAGACACTTGTATATACTCGTAGCGCAGAGGCGGCTGTGGCGACTGTACCTGGGGCAACTGGTACATCACGGGTATCAAAACTGGTGTCGGTTGATCTTGGTCCACTTCAATGGGTTCAGGTGTGTCTGCAACTGAATCGTTTGAATTTAAGGACGAAACTGGATGTGTAACGTTTACTTACCATCCATTTGCTCGTTCTCCACCTGGGGCTTGTAGACGAAAACCTCAGCTAGAGGATTCAGCGATGACTTTGGTTGGACTTCTTCTTCCAACACTTTCGGCTGGACTTCTTCTTCCATCATCTTTGGCTGGTATACAAAAACTTTAGCCGTCGGATTAAGATTGGAGCATTTAAATTGAGCCATTGTTTGGGGCCAAATGTAACAAAATTAATAAAAATATACGATTGTTTTCTTCGATTTTAGTTGGGAACTATATTTTTTGTTAGAACCTTCTTGCTTGAATTCAGATGTTAGAATGAGGAAAGCTACGGGAAAATTGAACAAATCAACTTGAGAGTAATGTCTAAGCATACTGTGTTTTGTGGAATTTGATTTGGTTTAATTTAATTTTTTTGAGAATACAATTTTTGGTACTCAGAAGAGACTTTTTCTTGTCTTTCTTAGGCAAGAAAAGACAGAAGAAAATACTATAGAAATGCGATATCGCTTGCGTAAAAATTGTTTAAACTTTCAAGTTTTTGCCGGCTCTAGGTCTCGTTATGTGGTCAGGGACACACCACACCACAAAGAACGTTAGTTGACCGTACAGCTGTTTCAATGGTATCTCTACCATACCAATAAGGCCCAAAAAAAAATGAAATGAGGTCCCAAATTTGGGTCCTTGTTTTTTTTTTACATTTCATTGCTTTTTTTCAATATATTGTCTTCTTAGAAATAAATTTACAATCTTAATGTGTTTTTATGTATGTAGATATGCGTTTTTTTTAATTAAACAAAGACTTGCATGGAACTTTGAACAAGTTTTCTGCAACAAGGGCAGTTGTAATGCTCGCAGTTACTTGCCATTGCATCTGCTTGTAGTATCAAATACATTTTCTTTAATATATTGCAACATTTCTTCGTAACATTTTCTCGTTTTTTTATTCATTAAAATAAAAAATATCGGAAATACCTAAAAACGGATTTGTAAATATTTTTAAAATTGGATTTTTAGTAAAATAAAACATCTATTACATTAAGAAAGATGAAAAATTTTGTACACAAAATCGCGAGATTTTTTTTATAAACATTTTCGCCTGCGGCGCTAAGATTGATGCAATTTTTAAAATTATATAAAATTTTTATACAAAAAATCGCGAGATTTTTTTTTTTCAATTTCTTAAATTAAATAATGCAAATTGCATACTTCCATAATTTTGCGTCTACTTCGCATAATGTAAATTACTAAGCTAATCAACATGCTCAAAAGCTAATCACTGAACTAGTTTTAAAACGATACTTTTGCACATCTGTACAAAAATTGCGGGCATCAAATACTTAGTCTAATGCTGATGTCAGAGTGCGCGCGAGAAGCGATGCGATAATATTGGGCGAGGACGCGCGATAAACCACTGCAACCTTTTTTTAAAGCAATCGCTCAAAAGGTGTCAGAGTGAGGGCGGAGCGATATGCGAGTGCATGCGATAAAGCGACAGCGATGCGAGAAAGCAGCTCTCTCAGATCGCCCGTATTTTTTGTTGCATTCCTAGCTTCTTCTTATTGTAAATCATCAATATGGGTCATTATTTTTGAAACCGAACGGTTATCAAATTCATCATTTTAGACTTAAATAAAAAAAATGCAATATTTGATCTCGACACTCCCACAAAAACGTGATTTTGTGATGATATAGACATCCGATCTGCGAGAAGTGGACATTTTTTAAAAGCTTGATAAATATAAAGCTTAATTGCCAAGTTTCAATCACATTGCTTTAAAACTGACTTCGTGGCAATACATTATTTAAGGGCATATTTTTATTTGTTTGTAACTTCAATTATTAATATCTTTTAAGCTATAAAAGTCTCGCATCTCTTTTTGAAAGCACCGTAATTTAAGTTATGTTTAGGGCAAAAAAGAGGTATATTCTTAGAACCTATATCATGGTGGTTATCACTGAGAAAAAATTATATATAAACTTTAGCAACAAACAAGTTTTTAAACAACCCTTTTTTCCATTTTTTCGTTTTTGATGATTTTTGGACTTGTTTAAAAATTTAACAAAATTTTTTTTGCAAAACCGAAAATCACGTTTTGCTGAGAGGTTTAATTTCAGATTTCTTTTTATTTAAATCCAAAATGGTGAATTTTAAAACCGTTCGGTTTCAAAAAGAAATATATTTATCAGTTAAAAATCTTACCTCAAGGTTACTACTAATTTTTGATAAAGCAATATGGGATGAATGACAAAATTTGACCAACAGTTCTCCAATCTAATGCTATTTTTTTGACATATGGGCATACCCGCCGAATGGTCAACCAGAACCGATAAATAAAATGTCGACAATCATCGTATTTTTTTGTGTATAATTATAAAAAAATGTCTAAATTTTTATATTACAATGGTTTCATAGCATATCTCAGTGGTTTTCATGAGGAAATTGGCCTGAAAACTGGAATATTTTTTTTTTCACTTTAAGCTACTTTTAAAGCCATTTTTATATTTAATTATTTTACATGCAAGTCATATGTTATGTTTGAACTAAAAATCTACAAAATCTCTTTATTGCAGTCAATTAAGAAAAGAAAAATGCAGAGACCAAAAAAAGTTATATTAAGGGTAATTTTAATTTTTCTTCTTATCTATGCTCTAATCGTACGTTCGCGACCGAAAACATCATTTTATTGTTATTGCTTCGCATTGAATGCAAATAGGTGGCTGATACAACACGTTTTAAATAAGTTATGTGTCCCTAATTTAAATATAAAAAGACTTTGGGGTTACTATTAATCAAACTTTTATCTTTGATTTTCAAAGTTGAGTGCGTTCGCGACCGTACGTATAGTTTTTTCATAAGCAATGCTTTAACTTTTTTAACACGCTAATAAATATAAATAGGATATACCGAAAAAATATGATATAACGAAAGTTTTAGGTATCAGAATAGTACATGAAAACTTTAAATTAGGCGCAGCTCTAACGGCCTATTCATTAAAAAAAATAAAATTATTTTAATATTTCGTATTAAAAAAAAAGGAAAAAATTTTATTTTTCTTGTTAAATAATAAATTTCTTGTTAATATTTCATTATTTCATATTAAATAAAATGTTCTATTTCTTGTTATAAATGTTTCTATTAAAAACAAAACTATCATAAATATTTTAATATTTCGTATTAAATAAAATTTTCTATTTCTTGTAATAAATAAATTTTTTGTTAATATTTCATATTAAATAAAATGTTATATTTTATGCTATAAATATTACTACACACAATAAATTTAGTATTAAGTTGTTTTTAAAGGACATATGAAGTGATTTATGGGAAAATGTGAGATGCTAATAGTAAAAAAACATATGGAAAAATCGTACGTTCGCGACCCGTACGTTCGCGACCGGTACTTTATTCAATTTGAAAGAAACCAATAGAGATTAATTATTGTGTAAGTACTTGGTAGAATGCTACATTAAATCTCTTTTAAAATAAATTAATCGCTTTTGAATATTCCGTTCCATTTCGCAGATTTTTGCATTTTACTAGGTTAAGCCAAAGTCGACTTCTATTTCTCGTACGTTCGCGACCACATGTTTATTGCTATCATCATGAAAACTAAAACTGTATGAACCCCGTTATTTTCACTAAACATAGAGCTTACAAAGTGCTATCGAATCGCAAAAAAAAAGGTGGCGAAACTTTTGGTTTTCTATCTTTTTTGTACGTAAAAAGCGTACGAACGTACGTTCGCGACCCGCGGAAATGCCCATATGTATTCTTCATATTTCGTAAATCATTGTACAGATTATTAAACTCATCTTTTTCATTTCGAGTTGCATGCTCTCACTACTGGCCTAATTTTGTATTATTAAATCAAGGTAAATTCTGACAGCAAATTAAAGTTGATCAATGCAACTCGCTTCGCTCAAAGCTTTCACTATGTCATTGCTCATAGCAAGAAATATTATCGCTTCTCGCGCGCACTCTGACATCAGCCTAAGAACACCTGCAGATAAGAAAATTAACCGTTATTGGAGTTCTTGGATTATATTTCATATTTTAGCAAAAATCCGAAAAATTAAATAAGACCCCAAAAAATTCACATTAAAAATTTGGGTCTTATTTCCTAATAAAAATGAAATAGGACCACAAAGTTAATTTTTGGCGACCTTACTTCATTTCTTCTTTTGGGGTTTTATTTCATAATGAAACAAGACCCCAATTATTTTTCGGAAATAAAGCCCCAAAAAAGGAAATAACACCCCAAATTTTACTAAAAATCGTTGTTTTTGTTTTCTGTATAATTTTTTGGGGCTCCATTTCGCAGAGCCACCCTTCAGTACCAGCAGAAGCAATCGCTCCAATTCATGACTGAATTCATGACTGATTTCAGTACTGAGTTGGCGCTGCAATTTCATGAGCGAAATGCGCGCAATGCGCATGAGCGAATTGCACACAGCTCGATTGCAGCATCGAAAATAGAAAAGTAATTATTATTATTAATATGATTATTAATAATCAATTTTAATAATAATTATTTTTCTTAATATAACCATAGTAAAATTTTTTTTTGGATCGGATGACTATAGCATATAGCTGTCATAGGAACGATCGGTCTAAAAAGTAGTTCTAGTGAGAAAAACAATTTTGTTTTGATGAATATTATCAGTTTTCTCACAATTCTGATGAGTTTGATCCAAATCTGATGAATATATCGTAAACACACCTGATCATTTTAATAGGTACACACCGGAATTTTTTAATAATAGATTGTTTTTTTTGTAATTTTAGTGTTGACAACTTTATAATTTTTGTTTTTTTGTTGTTGTCAATGTCTGGCCACACTGTGACAAAGAGTTGAAATAGGGGCTGCCCCGTATATCAAAGCTTTTCTATAAATTGCGAGTCCACCACACATTTCGCCTGATCATAATAATAGGTACAGTCTCCGTTTCTCACAAGTATCAAGTGAATCATTTTGTAATCAGTGATCTTTTGGGAACTAAAGGTAAATTAAGTATAGCTCCTGTCAATACAGAGAATTAAATAATTATTTTTTTTTAGAAAAAATGGGTCGATATTCTCATTGTACCAAAGAGAAGCACGATTGGTTCTTAGTCTGAGAAAAGAAGGCAAATCTTTACGAGCCATCGCCAAATTAATGAACAGGTCTCATAATTTTGTTAAAAATGCATTAGAAAAAAAACCAAGACAGGAAACCCGTGGAAGGCCACAAAAAACAACAGAAACCCTTGACCACTACATAGTAACTTTGAGCAAAAAGGACCCATTTAAGTCATCGAAGGCTATTGCAGCCGAAATTGGGAATTCAGTTAGTGCTCTAACTATCCGAAGACGACTACAAGATGCCAACCTACCAGGAAGAATTGTCAGAAAAGTCCCACTTATGCCCAAAAAAAATATCACCATGAGGCAAACTTTTGCAAGGGACCACAAAGACTGGGTCTTTCTCCCGCGGGGAGAAAAAATGGAGAAACATATTATGGAGCGATGAAACCACGATTAATTTGTTTGGGAATGACTGTGAAAGGAATGTTCGACGCCCTAATGTAAAGGAATTCCATCCACGGTTTACAAAAAAAACAGTCAAACATGGCGGTGGCAATATAATAGTATGGGGTTGCTTCTCCTGGTACGGCGTAGGTCCAATTTATCAGACTACGAACAAAATGAATGCTGAAGAGTACAAATCCATATTGGAAACAGTTATGGTACCGTATGCTGAGGAAAATATGCCATTACGTTGGGTATTTCAGCAAGAAAATGATCCTAAACACACATCAAGGCTGTTATCTAAATTTTTCGAGGACCAAATAGTTGACGTTCTGAAGTGGCCAAGCCAATCCCCCGACCTTAACCCCATTGAAAACTTGTGGGGAGACTTAAAAAACAAATTGGCAAAGCATTCATTTTCAATGAAACAAAAAATTATGGGAAGGTGTCCAAAAACTGTGGTATGAGACACCAGTAGAGACCTGCCAGGCTCTTATTAAAAGTATGCCAAAAAGAATAGCAGTAGTGGCCAAAAATAGAGGTGGATACACTGGATACTAAAGTTAGGAAATACTAATTTACCTAAAAAAAAGAACATAAAATGGATATTAAATTTTTTTTTCTTACCAACACATGAAGTGTACCTATTATTATGATCACACTGGAAACGTATCTGAAACACAAAATGACCTCTTTTATGTAATATTATTATTCTACGTTACAATTAAGTTTATTTTATTAAAAACAAATAGTTTAAGAACCAATGAGAACAAATTTTAAGTTTGAAACAATGAATAAAACTGTTTTCTGTTACCTTAAAGTCAGAGTTGATGTGTGTGTACCTATTAATATGATCAGGTGTGTAGCTGCCATATAAAAATCGATCTGAAGTTAGTTTTCCTCTATTTTTATTGATGCACTGTGCAATTGTAATTCCATTATTGTATATTTTCAGATACAGTGCGTCAAGAAAATAAACTGCTCCTCGGTAATAATGAAGGTCAACTACTAATAACAAATATCTATAGTTCATTTTATATTTTCAGAAAACATCCAAGCGGAAAATAATGTACTTCGAGGTATGGTAATTTTACTGCTTGCAGTTAAGGGAATATGTTCAATGTTTTACCTATTTCAGGACAATTAAAGATACTGTCGGAGGCCTTGGCTGAGCAATCGGCGGTGGTTATTCGAGGAAGACTCTGTTCTGGAAGTGCAGCTTCCAATTCAAACGCTGGCCGATTTGGAAAATTTGGAGTCGCTGCTTAATGAAAGCAATGTTAACAATTATGTAAGAAATTTTTACTCCATTTATATTTCTAGATTTTGATGTGAAATTTTCCTTTTTATAGATTAAAAAGTTCAGAAGCATTGTTAAGCCAGGATTGGCCAGAAACTTAAAACATATTTTAAGTGACGAAGTCGTCATGGCGTTTAACGTCGACGGGGTTCAGGGGAAAGTGGCGTTGAAGAAATACAAGAAGTTCTACAAGGCCCTAATAGGTTGTGTCATTTTGAAATAAACGCTTGAATGTTGAAATTTTATTGAAAATAACTAATTGGTAACACACATTTCCTTATAGTTCTTTTAGCCATTAAAAGCATGATCAAACTCATGGGTGATTTCACGACTGATTTCATGGGTGTTTGTAGGTCAATTTTATGAGAGATTTCATAGTTGATTTTTTCACGAATTCGATCTAAAATCACCCATGAAATCAGTCATGAAACTCAGCCTTGAATTCAGTACTGCATTTCATGGGTAAAAGAAGTCCTAGGCCATGCCTGTGTTAAATTCATGGCTGAAACTCATATAAGGGATTCCATGAATTCAGTACCAGCCCTTCCATTTCAGGGCTGAATTCAGTACTGATTCAGGCCTGAGGGGTACTGAAGGGCATCATCAGCGACCTTCTCCTGGTACCACAATCAGAAAACAACTTCCTCCTTATGTTTTCTAGAAAAAAACCGTCAACGAGTCGCTTTATTATATTTTCGGGTTGCAGCTTTTGTAGCTGAAAGACACAATCGTCTCGAACAGTGCAAAAGTGGCACAAAAAAAGACAGCTTGTATTCTGGGGGTGGCTTTTTCCTTCTTTTTGTTTTGCGAAAAAAAGAAAGAATGATATTTGGATTCGACTCAAATGTCTTGGTGGACCCGAGTAGTAGTTTGTAGTTAGTAGTTTGAAATTCGTGTGTGTCTTATAATCAATTCTCAAAATAAAATCAAATACCACAGGGTTAGATAACATTGACCCAAAATTTGTAAAAATCATTCTTTCACAAATCTTAGTACACGTTACTTACATATTCAATACGGCTTTGACAACTTCTTGTTTTCCCATGGCTTGGAAGATGGCTAATACAGACCTAGAGCTGTACTGCCCTTTCTTTCAAAAGCGTTAGAGCAAATGATGGCATCTTAAATTACTGTGTTTATGGAAAAGAGGGGCTTTGGAAATATCGAAGTTGCACTACATTAGTCACTAAATTTGCAGAGGACATAAGTGACAAACTTGACAATGATCAAGTTACTTTCTAACGATGCATTTGATACAGTAAACCACGAAAAAAAGCTTAAAAATTTTATACAATTTTTCAAATTCGGCTGTAAAATTAATGAAGTCGATAGAAGCCAAGCTGTTGTTACCCAATTGTAATCGTCAACTTTTCTTGAAGTAAAATCGGGCGTTGCACAATGCTTTGTCCTATAGGACCATTATTGTTAAGTCTTTTTATCAATGACCTCCCCAGTGTTTTTTCTAAATGTGAAGTCCAAATGATTGCCGATGATGTGCAGTGCTATAAAAATAAGTATTTAATTACTTGTAGCACTAAGATGGTGAATAAACCAAAGGAAGGACAATCTGTATGTACTTCCCATTTCAGTGTTTCAAGGTATGTTTTGAACGGCTGTGCAAAATTACCTTGTCGTACCTCACAGTGCTTAGTGCTGGACAAAATTGATTCTCATAATTGGCAAAAACAACAATGCAAAATCGTTAACAAATATGTGGAAATAGCAAAACAAACAAAAAATTTCATGGAAAAGATCCGTTTATTTCTAGAAATAAACTTCCAAAGTGCAAACTTATTATGTTGCTGCTGAATGCATATAACATTCAAAATTTGCACGTATTAAAAAAAGCATTATATTCGGACTAAACAAAACTAGATTTATTTCAAGTGCAACACTAAAAAGTTGATCGAGTCGAGACCAAAAAAAATCTAAAAGGGTATGATGGTAGTACAAAAACCTTCGCTGGGTTTGGTCTGGTTAGCTGCCGTTTTCTTTTTATTAAACTTTTAAGTTTTCAGCCTCTGATTGGGACTTGCAACTCCATATCTCGTAAACTATTTGGAATTTCGCTTTGACGTCGTAGAGGAAGTCGTTGCTCTTGGCTAAGCTTACAAAACATTCTTAAGTAGCAAGTCAAAAAAGTCACATCTTTATACTCAAAATTACAAAAATGTATTAAAATCATCATGTTTTCCACTCATTTGAAACTATTTTTTAACTTTGTCTTGAAAACTGTAACGAATTTGACTAAGCAATGCAGGAGAGAAACGTAGCTTGGACTTAAATAAACAAACGATTGGAACATATCAACATCATTCGATAGGTCCTTCGTATAGTTACGGGCCCTTAAGTATGTAGAATTGGGACCAAAACTCGAAAAATGGCAATTTTTGGTACAAATTGGCTGACACTGTCAAAAATTTCGATTGTTTTGTATTAAATCAAGAAAATAGTAAGAAAACATAACTTAAAAACTGTAATTAAAAATTTTTATATTTTTACATTTTTACCGAAAATGTTCGTTTTGTCGAGTTTTTATGACAGTTGTACGTGCTTGTGGGCCTATAACTATATGAAAAAATAACTAAATGAAGTTGGTTCGTTCTTACGGTTTATTTATTTTGGTCTAAGCTACAACTTTGTGCTGAATTACTAGGCCAAATCTGTAACGGGTCTCAAGATGAATTTGAAAAACTGTAGAAAAGTCGTCAAAACTTGGCGTTTTTGGCCAACTTTTGTAATTTTGAGTATGAAGATGTAATTTTTTTGATTTGCTACAAAGAAATGTTTTGTAGGCCAAGCCAAGAACAACAACTTTGTTAAAGACTTAAAAGCAAAATTCAAAATAGTTTACGAGATATGGAATCGTTAGTCCTACTCTGAAGCTGAAAAGTTCAAAGTGCAATAAAAAGAAAACGGCAGCTAATCAGACCAAACCAAGACAGGGTTTTTATACTACCATCATACCCTTTCGGATTTTTTTTGGACTCGACGTTATCAACTTTTTTGAGTTCAAAAATGTGTCACAGTGATATGGGTGATTCAGTTAAAGGTCAGGGCTTCTCATGGAGATCAAATTTGGGATTAAAATATGAGATGTTCTTTTTTTGTGCTGTTTTAAAGTTGTTTATAATTTTTGATGCAAATTCTTTGTGTGTTCAATCTTTGATAGAGTTTAACTTTTTATGCACTCATATGCACCGGCTAAATTTTTGGTATATGTTAGTGCTGTTTGTTGGCATTGTGTGTTATAAATTTGGTGGTGTTTAAAAGTGTTCAACTACTTTTTATACTCTGTACCGAAGGTCTGTCTGTCCGTCCGTCCGTATGAACGAAGAGATCTCAGAGATGGTAAGAGATAGAGGTTTGACATGTATGGGACATGTATTTCTTATACTTGCAGGCAGATCAAGTTTATTTTCAATTTTTGTCACGCCCCCTCCCGCCCCCGCAATTTGGAAAAAACTTCATATCTCCTACAGTTTTGGAGATAGATCGTTCGTTCCTTCTAGAGATACCTTGTAAACAAAATTATTTATCGATTTGTAAAGGAATAATAAAGATCGGATGAACGATACTCAAGTTATGAGCAAAAAAACGGCCAGTAAACACCCACCACCCGCCCACCCATCACCACAGCATTCTATTGAACGGCAATCTTAGTGAGACAGAGAGAGAGAGAGAGAGAGAGAGAGAGAGTGAAACTTAGAGATGAGCGCGTACAACTCGTGAGCAAATGCGAGCTGCGACGTTAAGGCTACAGAGTATGTTATAGTCGGGCTTGACCGACTTTCTTTCTTGTTATTTTTAATTTTATCATACTTTCTTATGAATTTCTTATGTTAAATGAAATTATTTTTTTTCTTCCCATTTCAAGATGTCACGCCTATAAATCGTCTATAAATAAAATAAAAATTTTTTTCTTCAATACAAAAAATAACGTTTTCATTTTTATTCATAACACAACATTTTTGCCTATTTTTGCATTAAACTACCACAGCTTTCAGAAGACGACTGGGGATGAAGTGTGTGTTTTTCTTACAAATGTTGATCAGGACACTACAAAGATTCGATTCTTTTCTTAACTTTTTTAATGACCATTATTGTTTAGTACTGGTGAAAACTTTGTATACAAAAATTTTACAGAATGGACAATGAAATAAAAGTTTCCATCTTAATTTTAAATTTTTTGGTTTATATTTTATGAGAAAGAGTATAATTTGTACAAAAAATGTCAAAAATTCGTAAATTTTCCTATTTTAAGGGTCGATTAAATTTTTTTTCTTTCCAAGGACTTAAAAATCTGCATATTTTATTATTTGGCGTTAATTTCTCTTTTCAGAATGTATTCATTTGAGTTTGTAGCTTTAGTACTTTAGAAGTTATACGTTGAATCATGGAAAGACTCTCTAGTCGCCATAAATTAACCCATAACGACTTAACGGGACATTTCCGACCCTGACTCTAGAACATTTTTTTTGTAGTCTAAAGCCAATTAATGCAAAAAGCCAAAGAAATAATTTTGTTCAGCTAGCTTGTTCTAGACGAAACACTTTGATGCCTTTGCTCGTATTCTGGAACTTTTTTGCTTCAATGCTCGGTTTTATACGCATCAATTGAGTTCGGTAGAGTTGCCCTGTGATGGTAGCAGCTCATAGTACACCACACCCAATACAATACATGACCTTGCCACTTTTGGCGTATGGCCTCCCCGTTAGATTCTTGGAGCATTTTCCCCGTAAGCTTCTTGTAGCATTCGATGACCTTTAGCTTCATTTTTCTTCAAATGAAAACAACAGAAAATTGTGTTTTGTTGTCACAAAAAAATCATGTTGTTTACACTTGAGCGAAACGACACATACTTAAAAAGAAAGACTACTGTTGAGGATTCAAAATGAAGTTGGTTGCCAAATTGTCCGATTCGATTTAATACTAGTGTGTATTTACATAATCAATACGATCTCTGTCCATTTATATACACACGTCCGTTTCGATCAGCGTCCATCCATAGCATAGAAAAACTAACATAGAAGCACACTTTGCTGCGTCGACAACTTTTCACTCAGACATTTGTCAGCTGTTCGCTGTCATTTTGGCTCTTTGAGTTATTTTTTGACTCTCCGAGTTTTTTTTTTGACTATGTCCATCTCCCTCTAACCACCGTGTTTTCCTATGTCGACAATAATTTTGAGTAACAGATTTTGTTGTCACTATTGAAGTATCTCCTTGCCACAATGGCGTTAACATCACTCAAAAAAGAGCGGCGTTTCAAAGTGTGCTTCTATGTTAGTTTTTCTATGTCCATAGAAAAACTAACATAGAAGCACACTTTGAAACGCCGCTCTTTTTTGAGTGATGTTAACTCCATTGTGACAAGGAGATACTTCAATAGTGACAACAAAATCTGTTACTCAAAATTATTGTCGACATAGAAAAACACGGTGGTTAGAGGGAGATGGACATAGTCAAAAAAATAACTCAGTGAGTCAAAAAATAACTCAAAGAGCCAAAATGACAGCGAACAGCTGACAAATGTCTGAGTGAAAAGTTGTCGACGCAGCAAAATGTGTTTCTATGTTAGTTTTTCTATGGTCCATCTACTACTACTCCACAAATTCACTAGCGCCTCCTTCTATGCTCGCATCCAGTGTGACCATCCTCTCAATCATTAGCACTAATTCGGTATTGTTATTAGAGTGCTTCCGACTAGTTCCTCTGAATGAACCCCCAAACCCAGTTTATTACATTAATATGTTTATAAAAGAAGCCTTCTTTAGTAATCATTCTTTGATTTTCACTATTTTAATGAAATATTTGTTACCAACCCATCAAAGCTTCACCTATCCTAGCTTCACTTTGCAACATTTCAGTCCACAGCAGCTGCTTCCCCACTGTAGAAACTGCATATTTTCGCATCATCATTATAGCTGCGACTTTTGCATTGACGAATTTATGGCCAAAAAAAGAAAGGAAAGGAAACCAGTTCAGTTTCATTCTCACACTTTGTTGTTCCTTTTTCTCCCTTTTTTTTTTTTTTGGCATTTTAATGCACTTGACACCAAGGCACCAGCACCAGCACAATGGCAGAAACAAAAACCCTCATCAAAGTGTCGTTTGTGATTTGGCCTTAGGGATCAGAATGGGCGGTTGGTGGGGGATGTGGCGTCACCTGGACTGATTTGGATTCAGCCGCAGAGTTGCTTTAAGGCGCGTCTAATAAGATTTTAAAGCGCATTTATGAAAAACAAAAGGCGCCCAAAGGGACAAAGTGAGAAATGGGCACCAGCTGGGAGGGTGGCACGGTGTTGGGCTAATTTTATTAATGTTGCCAATTTTCAACGGGTGGCAGGCACATTTATGTAGCTACACGACCAGGTAAGTGTGTGTGCCCACCAGCCAGTTCATGGGGAGCAGGGAGCAGGGTCTGAAGCGTCGGACGTGGCAATAAATGTGCTGCTTACGCGCGCAATTAAATATGAAATATTTAAGAGCCAAAGGCAGAGCAAGCCAAGAAATTGTTGTTGGGTGGCGGGAAAACGGGGACGTTGCAGCTAATTAATAATTTTTAGGCAATTCAGCAAGAATGCCGGCAAATGGTAGGGGGGTGGGGGGTAAACTTTGACTTGACTTGATTAAGTTGCTTTTTAATGAAGTTCAAAGTGATTTCACTTGCAATTAATGCCCAAGCACAAGGTGAACGCTGAAACAAAAGTGCTCTCCTCTGCTCTGCTCGGCTGGCAAAAAGACAAGGGGTAGGTGGGCGGGTGGTTAGGGGTAGACACGGCTCATGAATGAGTAAACTTGAGGTAAAACTATGCATTCGATTAGCTGACAGGCAAATCTCTTAAACAGCAGACATAATGTCATTCAAAGTGGAAAACCTCTCATGTTAATCAAGGTAGCAGCAGAGAGTTTTCCAATTTCGAAACAACGAATCTTCATTAAGCTGATAGTGTGGCCGGGTGTGTGGCAGCGGGTAGTGTGTGTTCAATCCCGCCTCGGAACATCTGATAAAAGATGTATGCCAGCTCCAGCATTCACCTTCCATCAAATTCATCACTAACTTTGACGTCGACGTTGACATAACCAAAATTCTGTGTGTATTTGTTAATGCAATTCTGCCTACTGCGACCGCAAATAAAAGTCAACCGTCAAACAAATCAAACAAAAAATCGAACAATCGAAAAAGTGGATTAACAGCGCGTTAGCGTTTTTGCTTGTGTCTGTTGCACTTGTCACGTGCTTGTTCATCCAACTCGTCTCTGTATGCAAAAAAAAAAACAAAAAAAAAACCCACCTATAGACGCTTTGTGCATTCGATTTTTTACTGCCAACACGTGCCGTTCGACAACAATCACAGCCTCATTGCTCTCATTTTCGTGCGATTTTGAATAATTTGTTTTAAAATATTTGTCATTATTCTAGCTATATTCAGGCGATTGAGTGCTAAGTGAGGTAAAGTAATTAATCATGTGGCTGCATCGACAACTTTTCATTCAGATATTAGTCTGTTAGCTGTTCGCTATCATATTGGCTCTCTAAGTTATTATACCCATGCAAAGGGTATTATATTCATATCCGACCCCATAAACTAGAAATATTCTTGATCAGTGCGACGAGCTGAGTCGATTGAGCTTTGTCCGTCCGTCTGTCTGTCTGTTTCTACGCAAACTAATCTCTCAGTTTTAAAATTATCGAGCTAAAATTTTGAACAGTCTTTTTTTTACTGCACGCTGCTAATATTTTGGAACCGACCGGATCGGATGACTATATCTTATAACTGCCATAGAAATCATCGGTCAAAAAATGGGTCTTAGTGAGAAAAACATTTTTGTTTTCAAGTAAATACAATGCATAAGTTATTTACAGTTGTGAACAAACGCAACTTTTTCGGACCTAGAGCCAGCTAAACTCACTAATTAAACATTAGAAAGGTCGCTAAGTAAATTACAAATATATATATGAGACGGCACGCTCTCTTTTTTGTAAACGAAACTACCTCAAAACAAGAAAGAAAGTCGGTCAAGCCCGACTATAACATACTCTGTACCCTTAACGTCGCAGCTCGCATTTGCTCACGAATTATACGCGCTCATCTCTAAGTTTCACTCTCTCTCTCTCTCTCTCTCTCTCTCTCACTAAGATTGTCGTTCAATAGAATGCTGTGGTGATGGGTGGGGGGGTGGTTGGTGTTTTCTGGCCGTTTTTTGCTCATAACTTGAGTATCGTTCATCCGATCTTTATCATTCCTTTGGCAAATCGATAAATAATTTTGTTTACAAGGTATCTCTAGATGGTACGAACGATCTATCTTCAAAACTGTAGGAGATATGAAGTTTTTTCCAAATTGCGGGGGCAGGAGGGGGCGTGGCAAAAATTGAAAATAAACTTGATCTGCCTGCAAGTATAAGAAATATATGTCCCATACATGTCAAACCTCTATCTCTTACCATCTCTGAGATCTCTTCGTTCATACGGACAGACAGACGGACAGACGGACATGGCTATATCGAATCGGCTGTTGATGCTGATCAAGAATATATATACTTTATAGGGTCGGAAACGATTCCTTCTCCCTGTTACATACTTTTGCACAAACTTAATATACTCTATGTACCTTCGGTACAGAGTATAAAAAGTTAGCACCTTTCTTTCGACGATTCAGTTTAAGTTTCTTTAAAATTAGTTTGATTTAATATTGTTTTAATTGTTTTAAATTTCACTCAAATCTCAAAAAGCTCTCACAGTTAGAACCAATATATTTCATGCTCTCTCTTTTGAAGCCACTTATATAGAGTACGGTTGTAATGAAACCAAATCAACTATACAATTAAAAAGCTCATTATTTTGCGAGATAGAGTCAACATGTTTGAAGCCAAAATTCTCACTTTGCCTTTTTTATTTTTGTCCTATGGCAGAAACCACTGTGCGATCGGTCGAAAATGGTTCTAGGTAAGAAATTTTGTTTGTTTTTAATGTTAGCGTCCTTAAACTCACTGATTACTAATTCTATATGCTTTCAAATATATTCACAAAATTTGGTCGAAGTCGGATGACTATATCTTAAGGACCGATCGGTCGGAGTCACTCAGAAATGAGTGAACGCTTACATAAAAATAATCCAATTTTTAACTAAAACCTATTTTCCGACAGATAAACATCTGATTTTGACCAAATTTCGCGAATCTTTTTGAAAACGAATCAAATTAACAATCGCCGAGTTTAAGAAAGATACAATTGAAAACAAAAAAGTTTTTCTCACTCATTTTCCGGCCGACTCATATGAGTGACATTTCCGAAACAGCAATTGCAAGGCTATAAAAACTTCGGCACAGACGAAGTTAGCTTGGCCTTCTCGTTTTTATACCCTTGCAAAGGGTATTATTATTTTGTCCAGAAGTTTGCAACGCATAGAAATATTCATTTCCGACCCCATAAACTATATATATTCTTGATCAGGGCGCCGAGCTGAGTCGATTGAGCTTTGTCCGTCCGTCTGTCTGCCTGTCTGTCCGTCTGTTTCTACGCAAACTAGTCTCTCAGTTTTAAAGCTATCGAGCTGAAATTTTGCACAGAGTCTTCTATTTACTGCACGCTGCTAATATGTCGGAACCAACCGGATCGGATGACTATATCTTATAGCTGCCATAGGAACCATCGGTCAAAAAATGGGTCTTAGTGAGAAAAACTTTTTTGTTTTCAATGTTAGCGGCGTTAAACTCGGCGATTATTAATATTATCGGCATTCAGACAGATTTGCAAAATTTGGTCAAGATCGGATGACTATATCTTATAGCTGTCATAGGAACCATAGGTCGGAAAATGGGTCTAAGTAAGAAAAACTTTTTTGTTTTCAATGCTAGCGTCATAAAACTCGGCCATAATTAATAATATATGTTTTCAAACAGATTTGCAAACTTTGGTCAAAATCGGATGACTATAACATATAGCTGCCATAGGACCGATCGGCCGGAAAATGGGTCCTAGTGAAAAAAACTTTTTTGTTTTCAAGTAAATCGTTCTTAAAGTCGGTGATTCTTAATATTAAACGCTTTCAAACTAATTTGAAAAAGTTGATCGACATCGGGTGACTATATCTTATGGTTGCCACAGGACCGATCGGTCGGAAAATGTGTCTTAGTGAGAAAAACTTTTTAGTTTTCAATGTAATCTTTTTTAAACTCGGCGATTGTTAATTTGATTCGTTTTCAAAAAGATTCGCGAAATTTGGTCAAAATCAGATGTTTATCTGTCGGAAAATAAATTTTAGTTAAAAACTTTTTTTATTTTTATGTAAGCCGTCTTAGACTCTGACATTTCAGAAACAGCATTTGCAAGGGTACAAAAACTTTGGCACAGACGAAGTTAGCTTGGCCTTCTCGCTTTAACCATCGAATTTGCCTTTGTCACAATAATTTTGAGTGAAGTATTTACATGTCCCTAAGGCAGGGTTCCCCAAAAAGAGAGCGCGAAAATGTGACTTTGTCTCTCTCTAACACACAGTGATGCATGACTTTGGTAAGCATAAGGTGTGAATTGGCGAGTTTGTTTGACCCCCAGGGGCTATGGATGGGGAACTCTGCACTAAGGCGACTCAAATTGAGTTTCTCTCGTTGTTGTTTGTAGCTTACTTATAGAAACGAGCTGTTGTAACAGAAGTTCATTCTCTTGTTGTAGCTTTAAAGGGATGCCCATCGACGTTCCAGAATTCAAAAGATTCCAAAGCTTCGTGCAATAAATTCGCTGTTTCATTTTGGGAATCCCAGTGACCAGCTAACGTTTGACCAGAACCAAAGTTCAGTGTTCAGGATCAGACATCAGAGCCCCATATACTGTGGGCTTTTGTTGCACGATTGTCTGGCAGTTGGGCGGTTGTCATGGCGTTTTCCCTGCGACAATGTCTGTCACAGCATGTCAATTTCAATTTGACATTTATTTTATAGGGTGGTGTGGATAGAGAGGGGGCTGGGAGAGGTGGGGGACGGTGGTGTGTGTGTGTGTGCGTAATAAGCCACATTCGTTTATTTTAAAACCGCTTCAATTGTTACACACTTGCGTTTGCGATTGAATATCCATTCATCCACGCTGCCTCTCCCTGCATCCAGTGTGTGTCCTGCATATCCTGTGTGTGTGTGTTTGTGTGTGGTCAGCAATTTGATGTTGCGTATGCACACCACGTGCCTGCCCCCCCGCACTTGGCGCACCCACCTTCAGGCAACATTTTGTGGTTTTCATTGCTGTTTTCGTTGTGGCAGAAATCCTTTTCCGTTGGACACGCCGGCTGGAGGGTGTGCGGTGTCCAGGAGAGGAAGCGAAGTACGCACGACTACATTGTCAAAGTTTTGTGTGTCATTATTGTGGCTGTTGGCGGTGGCTCTGTGCTGGCATTGTCCTTGCCCATGTTTGTTGTTGTGGGTTATTAAAAACTTTTACCGCTTTCCCAGACAAGCCCCCAACCACCCTACCCCGTAAAAGCCACGGCTTACGCGGCTGCAGTTGCTCGTTTTCATTTTCATTGTGAATGTTAATTACTACAGCGACAATTGAAACTGAAGTGAAGTTCCTGCCCTGGTACTGGCATTGACAACCTTTCTGGCCCTTTTTCTGTCACACAAAAGACCGATTATTCAATGAAGAGTCAAGGCAGAAGAGAGTAGACCAGGAGTTGTCAAGAGAGTGCGCCAAATGAAGCGACGCAAGCCACACCCAAAATAAATTACGTATCAAAATCAATGTCCAACAAATTTCCGGTACCCCCAGAGGCCGAAGACATTTCGCACACAAGCCGAACGCATGCCGAAGCTGAGGCCAAGAGAGTAAACAGCCCTCCATTAGGACTCACTGTACGGTGCGCTGAGGCTTCGAAAAGTATCCCAAAGGAGCATATCAGCCGGAGGAAACGGATGGAATCAATATTTATCAAAAAAGTGTGCCTAAAGGACTCCTTAAATGAGTGATTTCGTCATCCCAGAATGCTCACTCAGTTAACCCGCAAAGGCTTCGTGCGGGCTCCTCTATTAGAATATGGTTTTTTCGAAAAGGACTCTCAAGATAACATAGACGGTCCCTTTTCACTACAGCTTCGGACTGCTCCGGAAACGCTCCTTCTAGGTGCTGCTTTGGGAGTCCCTTTTCAATTCCGCATATGGCTGGCTGGGAGATTCATGGCACACCAATACACTCTCACTTTTGTGGCTGCGCTCTCGTTGACCAACGCTCTAGACCAGCGCTTTTTTTCGCTCTTCTCCTAAGCTTCGGCATGCGTTTGGGTCGTTTATGTGTAAATAGCGAAATGTTTTCGCCCCCTGGATGGATCTGGTGACCCTCGCTGCTCTAGAGATTTTCGTATAAACTTTAGCATTAAAGTTTATTTCGAACTGCAATCGTTTAATCTGAAAAACTAAAGTATTTTCATATAGAAATCCATTTGCCTGCATTTTGCGATTTTAATTTACGTCAAGAAATTTATCACAACATAACCTACTGCAGGCGGTAACAATCTGCGACGATTTTCCACATATCATTATGGGCGGTTATGAGAAAAGATTGCTGAAAATTGCGCTTCCTCGTTTCGTTCTCATATTTTACCGTGCCGCTGGTCAAAATCACGTAGGTCGATTGGTTCATCACCGCTTGATCCACAACAGGTTGCGCGTCCAGCGTGTTGATCGTATGTTGTGATGAGGGTAACTCCAGGTGGAAACGCTCAATCATCTCCCGGCCACAGGCTCCATTGCCATTCCAACTCAAGACGCCATTTTCCATGTAGAGACGGGCGACACGCTAGTAACCACAATTGTTGTTGTTTCATTGGCTATTGAAATTGAAAGGAAACACACACACTCACATGGCGTCGGGTATCGACGGCTTCGTAATAAATCCGGGTGAAGTCATCAGCAGTGCGTTCACAGCTTTCCACTCGTTTTTTGAGTTCCTGCAAGAGGAATGGTTCAATGTTAATTGTTTAATGTGCAAATAATGTTTTATTTAAGTTTGTACTTGTCCGTTCATGGTTGATAGAAAGAGAGCCGGCTACTTCTCGACCAGTGTGACCATCTAATCAGTTATTAGTGATGTGCGGTATTTGCCAAGAAGCTAATTGAATCACGACTCACTCAGTCACTTTTGTGACAAAATGTAACAATATGAAGGCTACTAACGAAAAGCAACAAAATCACACAAATGTGAAATTTAAAACGCAGGTAAATGATTAGAAAACGTTTATTTATTGTGAGAGTGGATACTGATCACACGTTTTCGAGTTATTTAGCTTAAAACTGTGAATAAAATAGATTTAATTGTGGGGAGGAAAAGTAACTGAACAATCAAAGTAAGCAAAATTGAAAAAACTCTGAGATCAAGAAATTTAAAATCAAAAATATATACTTGAATCAAGAAATTCTTTGTGAGATGAAAACTTTTAACAAGTTCGGCGGTTTTCCATCCTACCGAACCGTCCGCAAGCTACCTGCTACCACTCGAGGCAGACGAAAGTCCTCAACGAGAGGCACCTTGAAAGCACTTAACATAACGTACCGTGAAAGCCCTTAATGCGATGCACTACGAAGCCCTCACCGCAAGGCATCACGAAAGCCCTCAACGCGAGGCACCACAAAAATTCTCAACAAGAAGCACCACGAAAGCTTTCAACAGGCACCACGAAGCCCTCAATGCGAGGCACCACGAAAGTCCTCAGTGCGAGGCACTATTAAGCTCTTAACGAGAGGCACCATGAAAGCCGTCAAACAACCACAAAGCATTCGACGCGAGGCATCACGAAAGTGTAAATAGCGAAATATTTTCGGCCCCTGGGTGGATCTGGTGACCTTCGCTGCTCTAGAGGTTTTCGTCCAAACGTTTTATCTGAAAATCCAAGAAAGTCATCAAAGCGAACCACCACGAAAGTTCTCAACGAGCGGCAACATGTAAGTTTTCAACGAGAGTCATCACGAAAGCCCTCAACGAAAAAGCAAAGCTAACTTCTTCGGTAACGCTAAGCTCGCTCTAACGGTTACCGATTTCGACCAACTTCCGCAGAGTTTAAGAAGGCTAACATTAAAAACAAAAAAGTTTTTCTCACTAAAACCCAATTTCCGACCCATCATTCAGGGCAGCTACCAGAAGTGGTCATCCAATCCGAACAATTCCGACTTATAAGCAGCGTACAGTCAAAAAAAGACTCTGTGTAAACTTTCAGCACGATAGCTTTAAAACTGTGGGACTAATTGGCGTGAAAACAGACAGACGGACGGACAAAGCTCCATCGACACAGCTTGTCAACCTGATATATATACTTTATGTGTGGTTGGAGGTGATTCCTTCTATGCGCTACAAACTTCTGGACAAATATATATTATATAATACACTTGTGAACGAGGGTTTTTCTCAGGTTTTCCGAGCCTTATTTTCAAGGTTATTGACACACAAGGGCTTACTATCACGGTTAGAACCCGGAATTCCGGCTTTTTTTACTGTGAAGCAAACCCTGAACCGAACCAAGAGAACGAAAATAGATGAACAACGAACCCAAGCTTTTGGTTCGGTTCAAAAAAACAAAGTTTATACACATTAAAATTTATTAGGGTACCCTTCTATGTACATAACAGCAGAGTCGACAATTAGAAATATAACAATACGAAAAGTCGGTCAAGCCAGACTATGATATATACTTTGCACATACGAAAGTGAATATATGTATACACTTTAAATTGTCAGAGATGCTTTGTTCTGGCGATTACATACATTTGCACAAATATTCTTTGTACCTTTGGTACAGAACATAAACAGACACTAAATCAGAGAAAACTGGCACAAATTTTTCATCTTATACATATACATATCGAAAAACTTTATTGCCAGCTTGCCATGAAGCTTTGCCTGCTTCAAATGCCCCTACAACTTCATGAAGTTTGCTTCACCGTGTAAATGCGGACTAATAATGTATTTAGGCGTCAAGCGTATAGCTACTGTATTGTTATTTCTAAATATACTGGGGAAAAACGTGCAACGAACCAAGGCTCGAACCAAAACCAACGCCCAAAAACCTCGAACCTCAAATTTCCGAACCTTAACAGTTGGTAAATTTTGGTTCGAACCAGCAGGTTCCGAAAATTTTTTTGGGTTTGCAGCCCTGTTACTATTTAAATTATCACTACGGGTTGTCTGTCCATAAATACAGTCTCGTCTGTCTGTCTGTCACAAATCTACTAACGCCTTCGAGTCATCTGTATACAGTGTGACCATAACGCTAACAAACTTATCGATACATTTATAATCGGCGGCTACCTTCAAAGCTCCAAAGACAGCACACTTTATTTCTATTCGACCGTGAAGGTCGTCCAAAATCCGTTATTTTCCCAGAAATCATCGAACTGATAATAATGATAATGATAAGCAAGATCATCATGTGATTGTTATACCGTGAGATTGAGGCATCCCTAAACACTAGTTCCACCAGCATATGTAAGATTTTGCATGAACACCTTCCCTTAAAAACGATTTGTTCGCGTTGGATTCCGCATAATTTGGAAATATTGATTAACTCACTGTCAACAACACAAATAGAGACCGTTTATGCTAAAAAATGTCAAACTATTTTTGGGTATCACCAGATTTTAGCTATTGAACTGGCTACTTGCTACCCTTGGAACGAATATCTCGTTAAGCTTGCAATTCCTTTAGACCCCAAATTGAGTTTCAATCCTCATATCTCCTCTATTGTTAATCGAGCGAATGGTGTACTTGGATTCATTAAACGTTGATCAAAGGAATTTAATGATCCATACACCACAAAGCTTCTGTACACTGCTCTAGTACGTCCTGTACTTGAATACTGCTCGTCCTGCGTCTGGTGTCCGCAATATAAAAAGCATTTCAATCGTATTGAATCAGTACAAAAGCAATTCTTGCTTTTTGCGCTTTGTGGACCAACCTTAGTCTGCCATCGTACTTCAGCTTACTCTTTCTTATTGACAATTTTTTCGTTAGCTAATCGTTGAACAGTACTAGGCGTAGCTTTTCTTTATAAGCTAATCATTGGTGATGTAGACTCTACCTAACTCTTAGGTCGCCTTAACATTTCCGTTCCTTCTAGACCCCCACCTAGCATTTGGAAGATCATTATGTGATTCCTCACCTTGGGGAGCCTTTTTCGAGCCCATTTTATGATTAAAAAGAGATTAGTTTCATTTGCGATTTAAGGTTGACTCGAATATGACTCATGCAACAAACTCTGAAATAACTCGAAAATGAGTCGACACTGATCAGAAAAACGGGTTAAAAACGACTCTTCATAAAAAGACGCAGCTAGGGTACCATTTTCTCCCGACAAAAGTATCATTTATGATCAGAAAACGAGTGCATTTATAACTAATTTAATCAAACTGAGGACTTGAAAAGAGTCGAATGTGATCAGAAATTTTATAAAATGCTTGCTGGGACCAGTGGTGTCCAAAATGCCAAAAGTCTATCCCATGGGATAGCTCATAGTTCTGCCGGCGTCTCAACCGACACACGTATAGAGAGAGAGAGAATACGTGCGTTCTATAAATAGCACGCTTGGCGGCTTGCTCTCTTATGATCAGTGCCGGCCAAATGGAGAGGACTAAAAAGTGTGCTTGTGTTGGTGAGCAAGAGAGCTCTCTCCAGTCTACAGCCGTTTTATATGAAGCTCAGTGTTCACCGATTCACACAATCATGAGTTCGGCTGACTTCGGCTCGTGGTAGCTATGGCTGGCCGGGTCTGCTTATGATGCGTGTTTTCGGCTTTTTGCTCACTCACGAGTCATTTGTTCGTTTGCTTGTTGCTCATGTTGAAATGTCAACCTGTTTACTTCGTGTTTCGCTGCTACGCACACAAGCGCAATGCTTGATTGTGTAAGTTTGGACACCACTGTTATAGATCAACTAGAAACTAATTAACTTTAACCTTGGCTTGATGCATAACTGATTATGCCAAGCACAATCGTTTTCGGATCTTATGTCAAAGTTACAATGAGCCTTGTCCGTCTGTCCTTCTGTTTCTATGCTATCTCCTCCGTCAGTTTTAAAGCTATCTTAACCAAACTTTGCACGAAGTCTTTTGGTACAAATACGCTGCACATTTGTTGGAATCGGCCGGATCGGATGACTATATCATATAGCTGCCATAGGAACCATCGGTCGAAAAAGTAGTTTTAGTGAGAAAAACTTTTTTGTCTTCAACGCAAACGTCCCCAATCCTCGTATTTCTAAGTTTTCTATGCTTTTATATAATTTCACCAAGTTTTATGAAAATCGGACAACTATATAGTATAGCTGCCATATGAATGATATGTATGAAAAAAAGTCTTAGTAGGAAAAACTATTTTGCTTTCAATGCCATCGCTCTCAAACTTGTCACTAATCAATATTATATGCTACTACACAATTCAACCAAGTTTGATTCAAATCGGATGACTATATCATATAGCTGCCATAGGAACTATCGGTCAAAAAAGTAGTTTTAGTGAGAAAAACTTTTTTGTTTTCAATGGTAGCGTCTTTATACCTTCCAGTTGTGAATATTATCAGTTTCCACACAATTTTGGGGAGTTCGGTCAAAATCGAATGAACACATAAACATAATATAGCTGCCATATAACAAACTATGAAGCAAATGCTCAAAGTAGTGGCGCCATCATGCTACAAGGGTATATAAACTTCGGTCGAGCCGAAGTTAGCTTTCATCTATTTTTAAAGTTAACCTTTATACGATTTTTCTTGAATATGGATCACACTATTAGAAATATCAGAATCAACTCGAATCTGTACGAAAACAGTTCTTACTTTTTGCCCTGAATGGCTGAAATTGGTATCCCCAATAGGCATCTACCACCATGCAAGCACAGACTACGCTTATTGGACGTTTCATCCCTGAATAATCGCAGGATCTACCTTAGTATACTTTTCCTTCATAAGCTACTATTAGGTGAAGCTTTGCGACTGCGGCACGGGTAACAAGAAATGCCTCACGAACTATGCCCATCATGAACCCTTTCGTAAACTCTGTCTAAATTACCACAAGATGGTAGTCATCTCAGTTCTCAGTAAACTCGCCATTGTTAGATGTAAGAAATAGTCTATTGTCTTATCTAAAATCCATTATTGTAAATAGTTTGACTGAACTTTGTTAACAACAATAAAAATAAAATATTTTCAAATCAAATCAATACTAGCCCCAGTCTTTTCATCCATCCAACTACAATGCCCACCGAAACAAAAAAAAAAAAACAACTCCCACATCTAATTAGCTTTAATTGCCAAACATAAATTGAAATAGGCAACATTGTGCTATGCGTATTAAAAGTAAAACACAATTTTAATTAAGTATTTGCATTTTACAACATTTGGCTTGTGTTGTTTTTAATTTTTTGTTTGGTTTTTTGCGCTGTGCACAAAAAATATATTTAATTATTTAACATGAACGTGACGAGAAGTAAATGCGAGTTGATAATGAAAGCAATTTGTGTGCTAGAATTACTTAAATAAAATTAAAACGACAGAATTCGGCCAGCAAACATGGTGCTTCAGTCAGAAGGCGGGGAGGGCCATAAAGGAAGAGACTCGGTAAAGCAGTTACACAATTTTTTTCCCTCGTATCACAAGTGAAACGTGCTCTTCCATAGTTAATGCATATTTTCATAGTCATTCGATTTGGTATAAAAGCTCCGCTTAGACAGCCCAGTAGACAGTTCAATTCTTCTGTTCGGTCTACAACCATGTTCAACAAAACCCTTTTCCTGACCTTTCTGCTGTGTGGTATGTACTGCTTACGAAGTTTGTTTAGTATTGTGTTCACTTGATCCGTTCTTATTTTGCTACAGCCTGCTATTTGGGCACCACTCTTGCTCGTCCTGGATTGGTAGACGGTTTGCCACTGCCTGTAGGTGGAGATGCTCTGGGAGGCCTATCAGGTGGAGTTGCTAGTGGTGTGATCGGGGGAGCTGCTGATGGTATAGTCAATACCGCAACGAAACCGATTAAACCCCTTATAGAAACTGTCGGTGGCTTGAAGGGAGCCATTCCCGGTAAATAAGAAAATTTCCCACCCAGGAATTTCAAGCACTAAAAATGGAATGGAAACGGATATTTTAATCAAAGCAAAAATGTAAAATTAGTAAATAAAAAAAACATGCTTGATTTAAAAGTTTTGTATTATTCGGTTTCATTCATTTGCTTGCATACGATTGTATAGAAATCAATACGTGCATTCACAGCTGCTGTTGCTGATGCTGCCTTCCCACTTTCGTGTTTTTTGTCCAATCTAATGTAAGTTTTCAAAATAGAGGGCAGAAACAGGAGCAGTGTGCGCAATCGAAACTCGCTAATGGCGGTTGCTTATTCTGTTGTTGTTGTTGTTGTTGTTGTTGTTGGACTGCTACCAAACTCAAATTTCGTTACCACCGCTGTCGTATGCTGTGTAGTGTCAGGAGAAATGAGAAATGCTTAAGCTATGTTTATTTGTAAATTTTGTTTTGGAAGATTCTGTTGAAATTCTGTGAGATTCGAACTCTCGACCTCGCCGTTCTAAAGCCCCATACGGACATCCGAAGCAACGAGAAGTTTCATACAAAAAATGATGGAAGACGAAGCAAAAGTTACAACTTCGACACTTGAACTTTTTGCATGTACGGAGATAAGAATTTGAATGTCACCCTTAACAGTCAATGTTACGCTTAACAGCACATTTGTGGAGACTATGTAAATTGGCTGTGGGCTTTATTGTGCTTTGAGCAGCTGACGCAGCATTGAGAATGCACCATGTTAAGTCACTCTGCTTCTACCTGCATTGATCAGACTCGATTTGTTGGCTTTTAGTTAGTGATTTTTACAAAAAAATAATCATAAAATTCATGGCAGAAAAGCAAAACGACAAGAGTTTCAGTATTTTGTGGAGAAATGTTTTCAGCACTGACACGGAACATTTAATCTTTAATTTTGGCGTTGACAATGAGCGGGATGTCATTCTCTTTTTTTTCCAGTGAATAAATAGCGAGTTTGCGACCTGAATGGCTGAGGTCGACTTCGTGCTAAACCAAGCTATCGGGTTCTGATGCAGCGTCTGCTGAAAATGTACAATATGCGTATGAGCACGATGGTCTGGCATGCGTACGGGCGGGCAGCACGTATTAGTGCCGCATGCTGGTGCATTAGATTTTCGATACGTACGCACTTATGTGCATAGGTGTGTTTGGATTCCGGTCTATTGCTGCAGTTCCCGGGTGAATCAGTATGCGCAGAATAATGTTGTTAATAGATCACGATATTTCGATATCTTTACGCTTACGGGTTATTTTGAGTAGTCGAATCGGCCTTCGAATCAATGAAAGCCAAAGTATCAAGTTATCTTGCCGATAATACCGAATCTTCAGAACCTAAACTTAAGTATAAAATTATTTGTAATGTGATTTGTAAGTATAAAAACGATTTTGCCTAGCTCTGCCCCAGTTGACCGAATTTTTACTTGCACCAAAAAGAAACGGAAGAACCAGAAAGAAACTAGGTGACGAAATATTCGAAACTCTTGTTCTGTTTAAAAAGCAGCATAGTACATAAAAATTTGTTTAATAATACATATAACATTAAAAATTCAATCACTGTGCATATATGCATTATAAAAGCCCAAAACATAGAAAATGTAACATAGAAGCACAATTTGCTGCGTCGCACAGTGGTCCAGAATCGATTTGCCTTGGACAAAATTCTGTAACTTTTGAAGCGCTCAATATTTTGAATGCATTTTTATTTTGCTTGATTAAAAATTGTTCAAGGTCTTAAATAGTGACGAGTGTCTTGTTTTAGAAATGTTACGCATGAAAACCATAACTAATAGACCTAGAGCCCGCTAAAAAGATCAATGATTCAAGAGTTTATTAATATAGATTTATTAGTTCCGGAGCTATAGAGCGCTATAGAGAGTTCAAAATTTCGTAAAATATGTTTTCTTTCAAATACCTGTAAGCCATATTAATAAAGCTTAGGGTGCTGATGGTGAAGAATCTATATAACCACAAAATTTTCGAAATTCTTATCAAAATTATTTTTTAGTTGTTTTCAGATTTCTACCTAGCATTCGCAGCCAATCGGAAGTCACTTAGATATAGGTCCCATACCAAAATCAATATTTATTGTCAAACTTTTTAGGCAAGAAAAATTCGAATTTTTAATAAATATTTTTGAAAATCATTATTTTGATTTGTGTAAATTCGGTTTAAATTAGTTTTTTTTAGTTGTTTCCATATTTCTACCAAGTTAAAAGCCAATCGGACATCTTTTAGATATATGTATCTGCTCATACAAAAGCGTAAATGTTTTTCATACATTTTCGAGAGAAATATAAAAATGAACGATATTCGTTATGCAGCATGCATATTACGTCGATTACACAGAGCTGGACGAGTCGTGAGCGGTTCTGTCTTGCAAAATTGATTCGTATAAGCCACTCGAACATCAAGTTGCAAATGTTACAATGTACGATACGTGCCGTGTGCGAACGGCCTAAAACGGACACAAACAAACCTTGACTGTTTTCACATAAGTTACTTTTTCTCAAGTTGGGTCTTGATCGGTATCGGCTAATGATATTTTCCTTAAAGGGGACAGATTAGACTGTTAAATGAAAAGAATAAATTTCCTGAAGACTTTTGAAGTAAAATAGATACTTGCGGCAAAAGCAATTGTTCGCAAACTACAACTTTGCATTTTAAAATGTTATGATATTTATAAAAAGAGAAATAGTACACCTATCCAACATAACTTTTAACAACTTAAAAAGAATATATATGATAAGTCAAACTTAATTGATAAACCAAAATTTTTGCATTTTTCAGATTGCGAAAAACTGACTAAGCTTAGGCGGCTGTAACATTTATATTCGTAAACATATCAAAGCGATATTTTGGCTACTTTAATTTGTGTATTTAAGCTGTCGATTTATCAAAAAAAAAGTTAAACTTTTTAATAAAAATGAAATTATGGTTTGTGCTTCGACAACTTCACTCAGATATTTGTCAGCTGTTCGCTGTCATTTGGCTCTCTGAGTTATTTTTTGACTTTCTGAGTTATTTTTCTGACTATGTCCGTATCCCTCTAACCACCGTGTTTTCCTATGTCGACAATCATTTTGAGTAAAGTATCTTGTTGTCACAATGAAGTATCACTTTCTCACAATGGAGTTAACATCACTCAAAAAGGAGAGGCATTTTAAATTATATTTCTATGTTAAATTTTAATACCCACAAGTATAGAATACTCTTGCTATACTTTGTATATAGAGCTGTCAAACGAAGTTTGTCATGTCTTTGACTGTAAAGTCACTGTTAAGTCAAGGTTAAGTCACTGTTTAGTCATTGTTTGTTCGATGTTTAGTCAATGTTAAGTCACTGTTAAAACCCAGTTAAGTCACTGTTGAGTCCACTGTCAAATCACTGTTAAGTAACTGTCCTTATTCCCGTTGTGAATGTTAGAAGCGAACGGCAATACACAAGCAGAAACCAAGCAAATGTTTTGCCATCTCTTTCTGTCTCACAGGCATACATCTACTGGCCCTCAGCTAAAGGCTTCACCTTGTTAATTCCATCATGCCCCAGTCCGAACGTCCGTAAAAGAAGCTTCGCTCTAAAATGATGCATCGTTTTTGTGGCCGGCCCATTCACACTGTCGACTACAATTCTTAGATTAGTATATGCAGTTGTAATGGAGCTCTGAAAAGTGTTCAGCAATCGCACATTTCTTCGATTACAAGTAAAGAGGGTTCGAAAGCCAGCAAGCAGTTCACAAAACGACCATGCTAATGGAAAAGTATGCTGGGTTGTAATTGATTCTGTCTGGCACTCAGATTGCGAAGTGTTAAATAAGTGCTCGATTCCGTGGGATATGTCATATCGACAGAAGTCCAAACCATGCTCCATAAGCATGACAAAAGAATTTACAAATGAATTCCATTCCAAAATTCTTTCTATACAAAATCTGTACGTGAAATGTTTAGCATAAATTCGACTTCAGTCAAATAAGGCAATGGTTGGACAAAAAGAAAATATATAAGAGCTCCAAAGTAAACGAAAGCGGTTATCATTAAGAAATCACCCATAAGTTAGGATCCATAGTCAAATAAAAATGTAAGAAAACAAAGCAGCTCAGCTCTGTTCAGCTTAGAGGGGAGTTTATTTCAAACTATACTTTGACAGTATTATAATGCAGCTGAACCTCACATTTCGAGTGTGAAACTAAAAGTGAGAAATTTCCGATGCATCTCGCCTTAGATAGCAGAAATTTGCACAAAATTTCCTTTCAAGGCCTCGTACTAATTGCGTTCGCATTTTTCTACAAGAAATTCGCCAAATGTTCTATTTAGGAATCGTTAAAGCCAGTGCGATCAGATAACCTTAACCAAAATATCAAAAATTTGAATGAAAAAGAGTGCTGTTCATGGCATTGTTCCTTGATTTAAAATGAAATTAATATTTAATTTATTTAAATTTCCAAATGCTGTCTTAAATGATAATAATGAAAATTTGGCTAAATTGACCAATTTGGCGAATATCTCGGCCATATTTGATCAAATTTTTTGTGAATGAAACTATAGTTAAAGTTTTAAGTAATTCCAAATCTGCTATCATGGCTATTTAGACATATATTTATCAAAATTTAAAGATAATAAACGACCTACAATTCAACAGTGCATCGAATCTTTCGGGAAGAGACAAAGGGAAGCTATCGAAAAGCTTCAAGGCCAGCTAGGCAATGAAGCATGATGTAACTAGTACAGGTATGGTACTCAGCGTTTAAAGAGCACTGAGAACTTTTGCCATGGATTTGCGCTGCCTCTCAATTTTGGTGGTGCCCAAAAAGATACTTTATAGTGAAAGTACGAAATCACAGTGGTTAAAGCAAGACGGACATATTCCCAAATGTATCCAGAGAGTGTAATTGAGAGCGAACAGCTGACCCAAATGTATCCAAAGCAGTGCCGGCCAAAATGGAGAGAACAAAAAAGTGTGCTTGTGTTGGTGAGCAAGAGAGCTCTCTACAGACAACAGCCGTTTTACTTGCAATTCATATTCACCGAATTACACAATCATGGGTTCGGCTCGCGTTGGCGTAAAAACACGACTGACTTCGGCTCCTGCTAGCTATGGCTGGCCGGCTCTGATCTAGAGAGCGTAAAGGAGAACGAACAGCTGACTAATTTCTGAGCGAAGCGGTGTCTACTCTATGGCAGCAACACACTGAAGCTGTGCAGTCCCGAAAAGAGAGCGCACCGTACCTGTCATAGTTGTATCCATGGTGTAATTATACCAGGTGAAGTCATTTAAGTAGGCTGCCTCTTTTTTTGGGGTACCCCCCAGTTGAATGATGTCAACGTGCTGTTTTGGTTCGAATACTTTGAGTTTATCGAAACACACTTTTGGAAATTGAAAGGAATGGTTACACTTTTCCACAAATCGAACAAACCCCGAAGAAACTTTATTGCTTTTTCTTATATACCACCCTCAGCTACGCTGAGCTCCGCTCTGTTCAGCTGTCACTTTGATTAGTAAGTGAATTATTCTTTTTCTCCTTTTTTTTTTTTTTTTGTTGTTGTTGTTGGCTTCCCATTTGCGCAGATTTTAATGACCGGCTGCAACGGCATGGGGCAACTTTAATTGCATATGTTGGCCAGTTGGCAAGGCGCTGCTAATTGACTTGGCTGCTGGCCATTATCGGGTTGGTCCGGGGATGTGTTGAAAGTGGAAGTGGAAGTTAAATTGTATTTGTTTAGTGTGCCAGGCCGTGCCCTGCCCAGCCTTCGACTTCATATATCTGAAGCTCAGGACTTGCCAGTGCTTGTGTGTGTGTACGTGTGTGTGCGTGTGTGTGTGTGTGTGTATTTGGCTATTTGTGTTGAGCAAACAGTTTGCTAAATTAATTGCACACCAAACGGTTTATTTGCCTGTTTGCATGCAAGTGTGTGTGTGTGTGTGTGTGTGTGTGTGTAAGAGGGTGTACGTGTGTGTGCGTGTTTTTACCTACAAGCCCGTATGAAGTTTTTGTGTTTCTCTTGTTATTTTGTACCCACAAATGTTGTTTCTTGCTTTAATTATTCTACTCAATGAGACATTGATAGAGTCATCTGTTTACTGAGGTAAATTGAGGCACTTATGTCCATGCATAGATACGAAAGGGGCAGTTTCAAGCATCTTGATGATTGCTTTAAGCATACGTAGTTTAACCTTTCATTTGTCTAACTAAAGCGTTGAACAACAAGTACAACTTCGTATCATTCAACAAGGTTCTATGAACCATCAACTCAAATCCAGGCCTTAATCTGTGAACCCTTCAGATTTTTAGATGTGCTCAATGGGAGTAGAACGACGACCAAACATAGACAGAACTGAGGCTGCAGTACGACAGAAAGCACATGGCATTGGTTCACTCTCTTAGGGAACAGCTATAAAGGGTCTAATCTACTCATCTCTTCTCCCACAGCGAGTGCTACTCCTGGCCGAACACATTTCGCTATTCACACCAACACGAGCCGAACGTATGCCATGATTTGTGCAAAGAGAGCAAAGCAGCTTTTCAGTCGCTGGTCAGCGGTCGACGAAGTAGACTATTTAGAATCAAGTTGATATTTTCGAAAGAATTAAAATTATTTTTCGAAGTCATCAAATTGATACTAATTTGTATCAGGTTGACACTTTTTTAATTCAGTTTTTTAGTATCAATTTGATATTTCAATTGTCAAACTTTTAGTATCATTTTGATATTAGGTTTTATCAATTTAATATTTTTTCTTATCTTAAGTTTGTGGTATAAGCTCAGTTCTTTACAAACTGTCTTTAAATTAAAACTTAATATTTTACAAACTTTTGACTTTACTTTGAACTCGTGTACAGGTGTGGACACCTCACTAGTTTTGGATGCTCCGTGTACACGCGGATGTCTAAGCTGTATGTACTCGTATATATTATATGTAGTTTGTATATAAAAATAACTCTTTAGGTAGCACATATACCACGGCACAATGTTACTGTGGCTTTTTCAGCGCCTTGCAAGATGACGCACAATGCTATAGGTTCGATACGAAGATAGGATTTCAGAAATACGTTCCCAAGGTCAGAAAACGAGGGAAGAGAGAGGATGTGTTTGAGCCGACTTTCAGTCTCATACCTTAACTTCTACACCATTGCTGCCAAGATAGAGGAGGCAGCTAAATGTGCTATATAACTCAATAGTATCTTTTATTTTTGTATTTTATGCCGGAATCAAACCTTTTCGGTTCCAGAAAAGAACCGATTAAATCTCAGAACCAGAACCGGAACCCATATTTATCATGTTTTGTATACCCGAAAAGACCCGAAACATTGTACCGATACAGTTACGGTTCTGGGTGTAAAAACAAGACTGCAAAGCTGGCACTTGGTTTTGGGTGACTTTTACGCAATTTGGTTAAATCGAAGGCTTCCAAAGGTCTGGCTCAGCAAAACTTTCGTATTGTGAAATAGAAAAACGCGAGATCAGTCTTTAAAAATATTGCACCCTATAATATGAGACCCTCATTATAATGTCATGATAACCATGATAACAAAAATGTACTTGTGTTATTCATTTCTGTTAAGTTAAACTTAATAAGAACATCAGCTCTGGCACAAATCCGTTAGCTGAAAGTGGAGGCTAATTCAATAGATAAATACAAATAGTTCAGTATATTCACTAAAGAGTTTAATGACAAGAATCATTATTAATTTTCAAAGCTGCAAACCGATCCGGAACTGAGCCCCGTAAAACCGCTTCGGTCTACCTACCGGACCTTCAAAATCTATTACCTTGAAAACCTGAACCCGAGCCGGAATGCTTCTCAGAAAATTACTAAAGTCAACTAGGTAGGTGCGTTATTCAATGGAGATCAGTTTTGTAAGTCATATCCAAACTGTAAATATTCCGACTATGACAAGGGAAATAAAGTAATAGTCAAGTTGTAACATGACAATTCAGACTTTTCATATCTATTTACGAGTACACATTGGAATAATTAGGGACTTTTGGAAGGGACGTATGATAGATAGCATTACCCTTAGTCAATAGCTGTTGATAGATATATCAAGTAGAAAGTTAAATGTGTCCTCTTCAACAAAAATAACGCCAAGAAGGTTTTAATTCATAGAAAATAGAGGTAAAAATGTTTCAAATATTTGCGATGTTATGAACCAAGGTTCGACAAAAAACCTCAGGTTTGATAAGTTAAGGAACCGGTCATCGAACCGAACCTTATACTTTACGATGGGTTCGAACCTCCTGAGCGAACCTTCTGCAGAATTTTTGAGGAAAGAAAATGTTTCAAAAACAAAGAAGATGAAGATGATGAAGATGAACTGCCCGAATAGAATGACCACTTCTGGTAGCTGCCCTGAATGATGGGTCGGAAAATGGGTTTTAGTGAGAAAAACTTTTTGGTTTTTAATGTTAGCCTTCTTAAACTCTGCGGAAGTTGGTCGAAATCGGTAACCGTTAGAGCGAGCTTAGCGTTACCGAAGAAGTTAGCTTTGCTTTTTCGTTGAGGGCTCTCGTGATGACTCTCGTTGAGAACTTTCGTGGTGCTTCGCTTTGAGGACTTTCGTGATGCCTCGCGTAGAATGCTTCGTGGTTCTTTGACGGCTTTCATGGTGCCTCTCGTTGAGGACTTTGGTGGTGCCTCTCGTTGAGGGCTTAATAGTGCCTCGCACTGAGGGCTTTCGTGGTGCCACAAGTTTAGGGCTTCATAGTGCCGTGAGTTAAGGACTTTCGTGGTGCCTCGCGTTGAGGGCTTCGTGGTGCCTGTTGAATGCTTTCGTGGTGCCTCTTGTTGAGAATTTTTGTGGAGCCTCACGTTGAGGGATTTCGTGATGCCTTGCGTCTAGGGCTTCGTGGTGCCTCGCAGTGAGGGCTTTCGTGGTGCATCGCATTAAGGGCTTTCGCGGTACCTTACGTTAAGTGCTTTCGTGGTGACTTTCGACTGCTTTGAGTGGTAGCAGGTAGCTTGCGTTCGGTTCGGTAGGCTGCATACAATGGAAATTTGCCGAAATTGGCAAATGTTCAACCAACTGATTCGACTCCGAAAAATACGTTAAAGGTTTTCATACCACAACTAATTTCTTGATTCAAGTATATATTTTTGTTTATAAATTTCTTGCTCCCAGAGTTTTTTCAATTTTGCTTACTCTGATTTTTAAGTTACTTTTCCTCCCCACAATTAAATCTATTTTATTCACAATTTCAAGCTGAATAACACGAAAACGTGTGATTAGTATTATTTTCTAATCATTTACCAGCGTTTTAAATTTCACATTTCTGTGATTTTGTTGTGTATCGTCAGTAGCCTTCATATTGTTACATTTTGTCGCACAAGTAACTGAGTGAGTCGTGATTCAATTAACTTCTTGGCAAATACCGCCATCTCTAATATCGCATTAGACGGTCACAGTGATCCAGAAGTAGCCGGCTATCTATCAACCATGAACGAACAAGTACAAGCTTAAATAATGCATAATTTGCACATTAAACAATTGACATTGAACCAAACCTCTTGCAGGAACTCCAAAATCGACTGGAAGGCTGTGGCCGCACAGCTAAGAACTTCATCCGACGTTTTTACAACACCGTCGATACCAAACGCCATGTGAGTGTGTGTTGTTTCCTTTCAATTTCAATAGCCAATGAAACAACAACAATTGTGGTTTCTAGGAAATCGGCAGTCTCTACATGGATAATGCCACCAGTTGGAACGGCCATGAATCCAATGGCCGGGAGATGATTCAGCGCTCCTACTTGGAGCTACCCTCAACACAACATCAGATCAGCAAACTTGTTGTGCAACCCATTGTTGATGCGACTATGATGAATGAATTGATCTACCTGCTTCTGGTCAGCGGTACGGTAAAATTTGAGAACCAACCGAATAGGCGCAGTTTTCAGCAATCGTTTATCATAACCGACCCGAATAATATGTGGACAATTGGCTCCGATTATTATCGCCTGGAGTAGGTTATGTTGAGTATTAGTAATTTAAGGATCATGCGATGAATCTACAACGGAAGGAACAACTACGTCAACATGCACAACTTTGCCAACAACTACCAGCACCACACCCACATCTACAACAGAGACATCTACAACAGCAATACCAACAACCGAGGCGACCACTACAGCAGCTACATCTACAGCAACATAACCAACAACTGAGGCATCCACAGCAGCAACCACTACAGTTGCCACCAGTACCACCGCAGCAGCAACTACATTAGCCACACCAACAACTGAGACATCTACAGCAACTACCTCCACCACAGCAACACCAACAACGGAGACATCTACAGCAGCAACCACCACAATAGCAACAACACCAATAACTGCGACGTCAACAGCAGCAACCACCACAGTAACTAGAGATTTTTAATTTGAGGATCATGCATTGAAACCTTTTTTCTTTATTTTACACGAAATTATGTGAACTTTTAAATACGTAAATTAAAATTGCTATTTGAAAACAATGAAAATATTTTAGTTTTTTAGTTTACAAAAATCACAAAAATCTAGAAATATTTGCGTTAACGATTGCAGTTCCATATAAACTTGAATGCAAAAGTTTATACAAGCTGCCCTGTAGAGCAGCGTTGGTCAACGAGAGCAATTTTTGCGCCAGATTTGCTCTATAACTTCACATGATATTCCAGTTCCCAAGCCTGGAAAAAACACTTAATTTGGGCAGCTAACATAGCTCGAATCGTAGCCAGCCACCAACTTGGTTTCAGGAAAGGCCGCAGCAAATCAAAACCACCATCGCAGAAGTACTTAACTCTCCCAGTAATTGTAGCTCTTGACATTTCCAATCTCAAAATCAATCGTTTTGTTTAAATAAAACATTCCGAATTTCTTCATATTCGGAAAAGGCTGTTAAACTTAGATTCTTATTATTCTCTTACTATCTAATTCTTTTTAATTAAACCCAAATCTAAACTAATTTATGCATATTTGGAAATCTTTCATCATAAGAGCGCTTAATGGTTTGAATTTCTCTGGCCAAGCTGACCAAATTTACGTGACTTTCATTCAATTTTCCTGCCTATCGCCACTGACCCAGTTGACGGAACCAACAAGAAACTAATCAAATGCATTTGCAGTGCAACAAGTGAACTTCCGTCAATAAAAACTTTGACGAGAATGTGGCTATGATTGAGTTGTAGATCAAGATGATTATCTCACACACACACACGCACACACACACACTGCAGACATGATTAGTTCATTGGCCAGCTCACGTACCATACCAAACGATGCACACATTTCCGGACGACGTGAGAGCATCACATCGATATAAAAATGAAACAGATGAGCACTTGGAAAATCAGTTGAATTAGCCAAATTTATAGAGCAGCAGCGCACCAAAGAAACGAGACGAAAAGCTGCCTAATTAAGGAAACGAGCAACCACCAACAACAACCCTAAGGAGCCACATGATGCGTACGATGCTGTCACGTAGATATTTAATTTCTCTGGTTGCGGTGACAACATTAGGTAATTAGATTGTGCCAGTGAGTGCTAATTGATTTCGATTACAATTTGAATTTGTTTCAGTATGTCAGATGTGTACGGCGCAGAACTCTACGTTTGTGGCAACCATTTTCAGTTCGAATAATACACAACAATCGGCGAATGGGGCAACACGCGTGAATGAAACGATAACGATCAATATCAGTGAGATTATTGCGGCGGCGTTAAATGAAACAGCAACAACAACAACAACTACACCAGCAGCAACTTCTGTAGAAACATCTACAGAAACAACTAGCACAACGGAAGGAACAACTACGTCAACATCCACAACTTTGCCAACAACTACAGCAGCAACATCAACAACCAGCACCACACCCACATCTACAACAGAGATATCTACAACAGCAGCCTCCACCACAGCAATACCAACAACCGAGGCGACCACTACAGCAGCTACATCTACAGCAACAACACCAACAACTGAGACATCCACAGCAGCAACCACTACAGTTGCCACCAGTACCACCGCAGCAGCAACTACATTAGCCACACCAACAACTACATTAGCAACACCAACAACGGAGACATCTACAGCAGCAACCTCCACGGTAGCTTCGACTACAACAACAGCAGCAACTACCACAATAGTAACAACACCAACAACTACGACGTCAACAGCAGCAACCACCACAATAGCAACAACGCCAACAACTGCGACGTCAACAGCAGCAACCACCACAATAGCAACAACGCCAACAACTACAACGTCAACAGCAGCAACCACCACAATAGCAACCACACCAACAACTACAACGTCAACAGCAGCAACCACCACAGTGGCTACCAGCACCACAGCAACTAGCATTGCAACACTTGGCCCAATAGCAACCAACACCACAATAGAAGTTCCAACAACAACAACATTACTTCCCCTTATATATGGCCAATCAAATTCCATTTTAAATCAAGTTTTACGTCAGCGTAAAGGACGCAAAGGTCGCAGAGGCCGCAAACCGCGTCGCCGCTTCACCACCACCACAACAACAACAACAACAACTACCACACCATCACCTCTAATAGATCTAAGTGCTGATGAATATGATGAAATTGTGGCCCAAAGTGCCAATGGTGTGCTAGAACCTTTACCTGCTCTACCCCTAAAACTGGGACAAATTGATAACCAACGTATACCAAAATAAACGTGAGACTGAACTGAAATGGACAGATGATGGCAAGATGATGCCGCATAATGTTAAGTTTTTAATAATTTGCATGTTTGTTTTACATTTTAATAATTAAGATAAATAAAATAAGAAAATTTTGTATGAATGAAGACAGAGAAATTTTGCTGACACAAAAAGCGTGACCAACACGAAAAACAGCTGACCTAGAGACAAACTAAGTTTGAACAGGTCAAAATATGCCGGATCAATACACGTTATTTGAAGACAAGTATAAATACAATTATTGCACCAAATACAAATCCAAAGAAATAAAAAATAGGTGGCAAACTAAGCAAACCCAACTATGGCTCGACCGAAGTTTATATACCTTGAAGTTTTCATAATTTATACAAATCAAAATGATTTTCATTCTACAATTTATCAGCTGAGCAATTTATTATTTGACTTGAACTCAGTACCTTCTGTGGACTAAACACACACACGGCATAGCCGCTTAGGTGGCTTTACCATCGAGCGTAAACTTTTAGGCTTAGCGGCTAAGAGCCGAAATTTTCGCAGGCTGAGTTCTTATACTGCATTGTTGGTTGCCACTTACAATTGACACCCGATGGCAAAGCCAGCTAAGCGGTCGTGCCAACAGCTGGAACTATGTGTCTTAGAACGAAGAGCCTGCGGCCTGCGATTTAAACTTCAACGACTCCTACCTAAGGTACTCTACAGAGTTACCAGCAGCTATTTGACCAACCAAACCAAACATGCCAAACAGTCAATTTACCCACCTAGTATCATGGATGAACGCTTCTTCACCGAAGACAAGCTTGCCTATTTGGGGGTCTAAGTTGACACAAAACTGCTGCTCTCTAGCCACGTAATTACAATTGTTGGAAGGCTCAGGGACAAAACAAACAAACTTGGCTCTAGTTTCAGATGAAAGCTAAAACAACGCTATACAAGCAACTGATTTCGAAATTTCGGCAATATGCCTTATCTGTATGGGTTCCGCTATTATGCGAAACACAATTTAAACGACTGCAAGTGGCCCAAAACCAAATATTAAGATCCATTGTATGAGCCCCTTGGTATGTGAGCAACAGAACTATTCATACAGATCTTAATATCAAATCAGTTAAAAATATATACACGGGAATATATTGGGAAAGATTGCGCTACCACTCGAAGTTCGAAGCTAAGCAAATAGCCCTGAAGCCAGTTGTGCCTGTAAGGCATAGTCGACTTAGAAAGAGATACTAGGAAATGCTCTAAGAATGCATTCCTCATGCGCGACAAGAGCACCAGCAGAGAACTTCTCCTGATCTTCAGAATGTACAACAGCAACAGCAGGTAGAGCAAGAACCTAAAACCAGGAGGCAAATATTGTTCGACAGCAGAAGAAGAGTACGCAGCCACGACAATATCATGGACCACCACAACAGCGCCAACAACAACAGATCCAGATAGGCTCCAATGTGCAACAACAGATTCAGCAATGGCTTAAGTCAACAAGGCTCCAGTAAGCTACAATATATCCAACAAGAAATCAACAGCATCAAATTATACAAGACTCTTGTTTTACAACGTAGCGGGGAGCAGTCAAGCTCCTGTGTGGATCTTGAGACTGCCACGCATCAAGGCAACAGAAGCCACAGCCGTAGCAACCAGCGCTACAATCATCAGCCAAGAGAAGATACTGCATGGATACTGTGGAGCAACGGAGACAAGCAAGCCGTCAACTTTTCCACTCTGGAGAGGAAGATTGATAAACTGGTCTACCAACATGACCAATATGATGAACGCCATCGCTGCCATGATGACCTAGTTGGCTTATTGCGGACTAATTAGATTGTGTATAGCCTCTGTGCTGAACAGTTCACTAACGAGGCTTGGGGACGTTTGCATTAAAAGAGAAAAAATTTTTTCTCACTGACTTTTTTTCAGACATATCTTTTGTACGACAGCTATACAATATAGTTGTCTGATTTTTATCAAGCTTGGTGAAATTCTGAATAAGCATACAAAACAATTAAATACGAGGTTCGGGGAAGTTTGCATTGAAAACAAAAAAGTTTTTTCTACTAAAACTATTTTTTCGACCGACCGCTCCTATGACAGCTATATGCTATAGTCATCCGATTTGGATCAAACTTATCAGAATTATGTGAGAGCAAAGAACATGTATAAATATAATGATTGGAAGCGATAGCAACGAAAACAAAAAAGTTTTTCTTACTATGACTTTTTTCAGACCTACCTTTAGTATGAAAACTGTACTATATAGTTGACCGATTTTCATAAAACTTGTTGAAATTCTGAAAAAGCATAGAAAACTTATAAATACGAGGCTTGGGGAAGTTTGTATTGAAAACAAAAAAGTTTTTCTTACTAAAACTAGTTTTTCGACCGATCGCTCCTATGGCAGCTATATGCTATAGTCATCCGATATAGATCAAACTTAGCAGAGTTATGTGGAAGTAAAAAATATTTATAAATATTAAAATTGGAAGCGATAGCAACAAAAACAAAAAAGTTTTTCTTACTAAGACTTTTTACAGACCTATCTTTTGTATGACAGCTATACTATATAGTTGACCGATTTTCATAAAACTTGGTGAAATTCTGAAAAAGCATACAAAACTTATAAATACGAGGCTTGGGGAAGTTTGTATTGAAAACAAAAAAGTTTTTCCTACTAAAACTAGTTTTCCGACCGATCGCTCCTATGGCAGCTATATGCTATAGTCATCCGATTTGGTTCAAACTTATCAGAATTATGTGAGAGCAAAGAAAATGTATAAATATAATGATTGGAAGCGATAGCAACGACAACAAAAAAGTTTTTCTTACTAAGACTTTGATCAGACCTATTTGTTTGGTATGACAGCTTTACTATATAAATGTCCGATTTTCATCAAACTGGGTGGAATTATGAAAAACCACAGAAAACTTATAAATACGAGGCTTGGAGAAGTTTGCATTGAAAATAAAATGGTTTTTTTTCTCTAAAACTAGATTTTCGACCCATCGATCCTATGGCAGCTATATGATATAGTCATCCGATCCGGCCGTTTCCGACAAATGTGCAGCGTATTTGTACTAAAAGACGTCGTGTTAAGTTTGGTCAAGATAGCTTTAAAACTGACGCAGGAGATAGCATAGAAACAGACGGACGAACGGACAGACGAACAGAAAGATATGGCTATATCAACACAGTTCGTCAGGCTGATCTTTATGTGGTTGGAGACATAGAAACACAGCTTGCTGCGTCGACAACTTTTCACTTAGATATTCGCGGTCATTTCCTATGCGTACTAAGTATAAGTATCTCACTTAACACCACTCAAAATTGAAAGACATCTCCAAAGTCTCATCTCTAATACTCATTGGTCCATGCTTCTATGAGTGTCAAAAGTAAAAGTTGAGCAATTCTGGCCTTGTTTACCCACAAATTTCCAAGGCCTAATTGGAAAATTTCTTACAAAAACCATTTTGTATACATGTGTTCAGTAGTCTCCTCCCCCCCCCCCCATTCAGAAGAAGTGGCGTCTTAAAAATGCTGACGCCAGCAACGCCATTGTCCGAATCCGAATCGGAGTTTTGCCATATAGATTACACGCCTGGCTGGAGACAGGGACAGCCAGGCTAATCGTAAAATAAATTATATTTCCATCTGTATGCTCTCTCGCCTGATTGTAAGTCATAATTCTTGCAACCCTTCCCCCCTCAAAGGAAACGATTAATGTGCTTCGTTAGGGGGGAGGATGGCATAAAAGTTTCCCTGGCTGGTTTTAATTGTTACTAGTCACACTCGCAGCTTAGCTTAATCACTTGCCTCAGATTAGGGAGAAAGTTCGCCAAGCTGGGTGGCTGGTCCAAGTGCTGGAATGTGTTGCGCTTGCCCACAGTGTCAGTCATAATTAAACGCACCAACGCAACCGCAAACCCAAATACCATCAACCAAATGGAAATGAAACAAAAGTTTTGCAGTTGTCAGCAAAGTTGCTAATCAAAGCTGACAGTGTCCTGAATTGGATGAGCTTTACCAAGGCACGGAACGGTTACTAAGCGGATTTACCTGGAAATTTTCCACATTTCATGTAATTATGCAACAGCCCAAGTGAAGCCTGTGGCTATGGCTACAATTGTACCAGGAACAATGCTCAAGTAGATTTCAATCAGGATTGCGGTTTATTGTGCTTTCCGGGGCTATCTCAAAAATTTCACTGCGACACGTGCCAGACACTACAACAACAATCAGCCCCGACGCGACATCATGCTCTCCCATTCGCTCTTATTTATGCAAATTTTCGTACTGCGTCCTGCGTCCTGCTGCTGCTTTGTGTGAAGGTCTCTTGTCGCATTTGTACTTGATTACCCTTACACTTGCACGCAGTTTGTCTTGTGACTTTAACGGCAAATCGATATTTTCTGTCCGTCTGTTTACCAAGATGCCAAATGGTGAGCTGAAGTTGGAGATGACGCTGAATGGCCAAACGAAATGGAAACCATTGAAAAGGCCAAAGGAGTTTAGAAATTTTCTGTCGGAATTTTTGCACTGCAAAACGAATTGAGGAAGAAGGTTCAAATAAGTGGACTATGTAAGATGGCTTTAAGTGAGAGTCAACGAAGTAGCTTGTATTCAGCTATAGCAGACGAAGTCTGGTAAAAAAGCTACAACAACAAAGCGCGCAGCGTTTCATATAAGCGGAGCAGATGTTGCTTTTTAGCTCTCTCGAGAGGTTTGTCCAGAAGAGCGAGGCCAAAAAGTGAGAATGTACACCCAGAAAAAAGATTTTCCTTAAATTTAAGGAAAATGGATTTTATTACCTAAAATGTGATTTTCAGGCAATAATTTCCTAAAATATAGGGCATTTTACCTAAAAAATCTTGTTTTAGGACTAAATGTTTTATGAATCTTTTGCCTTAAAATTTTGCCAATTTCCTAAACTAAGTATTATTATTTTATATATATAATTTAAGCGCCACTGTTCGCATGTGAGTAATATAATACGTTTATACGCCAGCTATTTGCAAATAGAAATAAATTGTAAATAACTAACTCACTGTTTATACGCTAAATACCATAGTCATACCAGACAATCAGTGTTGCCAATTTGTCCTTTTTGCGGACAGATCTGTCCCTTTTGAAACTGCGATTTCCGGAAAAATTTTGAAAAATTTTATTCATTCTTTTTTAATTTTCTTAACGCGCTCATACAGTTTATCAATTACAACTATTTGGCATCGCTTTCACATTGATTTTCCGCCCTCGAGATGCATTTTTCAAAGCGATGCAACCCTGTTATTTGTTTGTGTGTAATCAAAATCAGACGTATCGAGTATAGGTTCAGGGCGCTTTAAAGTTTCAACATGCCGAAAGACTTGTACATTCAAAAATTTGGCTAGTCTTGGTTAAAAGATCCTGCCGAGATGCCAAGGATTCAGATCCGTGCCTCGCATGGTGGGTGCCTCACATGCGGCCAAAATTATCAAGTTCCTGATTGTTGTCTTCGTTTAATTGGAACGAATGTTAATAATACCACTCTCGATACGAATTAAACGAAAATAAAGATATTCGCAACTCCATGTCAGACGGCACAGACGTGTGTAAAATAATTGTCCCTTAAGATGGTGGCCGGTGAGCAACCGAAATACATCGGAAAAACAGCACACATCTGCGTGTTTCATTTGACCTCGAGACGGCTAAACTCAAAATTGATCAATTTAGAAAGGTCGTCCTCTTTTTTATATTCATTAAAACTTTATTATATTAATAAGGAAACATTGTTTGTGCTGTTTTTTTATCCTTTAATAAAAATCTGTCCGTTTTCTGTCTTTTCTTCTGGGTTCAACCGTCCTTTTTTTGTTTAGAGGCATTGGCAACACTGATTACAATATAGCAGTGCTACCATATAGTTGAAAACGGCAAAATCGCTGAATAGAGTGGCAACGCCTAGCACACTATTTGCAAATAAGTCTACTAATCAATAATTCTTTTCGTGACCTAGTTATATGCAAATAACGAATTAACTAAAACCCTGAGTTAATTCGCAATAAATCGCAATAGTTTGTCACTCACAAAATTCATATTTGCAAATAAGACGTGCGTTTAAACGTAGTAATAGCCGTGTGAGCTAAACCGCTATGAGCTGAGTAAACCTAAAATAAAAACGAGAAGGCCAAGCTAACTTCGTCTGTGCCGACCCTTTATACCCTTGCAAATGCTGTTTTTGAAATGTCACAGTTTAAGAACGCTTACATAAAAATCTAACAATTTTTTAACTAAAACACATTTTCCTACAGGTAAACATCTGATTTCGACCAAATTTCACGAATCTGTTTGAAAACATATCAAATTAACAATCGCGGAGTTTAAGAAAGATAAAATTGAAAACAGAAAAGTTTTTCTCACTAAGACTCATTTTCCGACCGATCGGTCCTATGGCAACCATAAGATATAGTCAGCCGATGTCGATCAACTTTTTCAAATTAGTTTAATATTAAGAATCACCGACTTTAAGAACTATTTATTTGAAAACAAACAAGTTTTTTTCACTAAGACCCATTTTCCGACCGATCGGTCCTATGGCAGCTATAAGATATAGTCATCCGATTTTGACAAAAATTTGAAAATCTGTTTGAAAGCATATAATATTAATTATCGCCGAGTTTTATGACGCTAGCATTGAAAACAAAAAAGTTTTCTTACTAAGACCCATTTTCCGACCTATTGTTCCTATGACAGCTATAAGATATAGTCATCCGATTTTGACTAAAATTTGCAAATCTGTTTGAAAGCAGATAATATTAACAATGGCCGAGTTTAAGGCCGCTAACATAGAAAACAAAAAAGTTTTTCTCACTAAGACCCATTTTTTGACCGATGGTTCCTATGGCAGCTATAAGATATAGTCATCCGATCCGGTCGGTTCCGACATATTAGTAGCGTGCAGTAAAAAGAAGACTCTGTGCAAAATTTCAGCTCGATAGCTTAAAAACTGAGAGACTAGTTTGCGTAGAAACAGACGGACAGACAGACGGACAGACAGACAGACGGACGGACAAAGCTCAATTGACTCAGCTCGTCGCCCTGATCAAGAATATATATCGTTTATGGGGTCGGAAATGAATATTTCTATGCGTTGCAAACTTCTGGGCAAAATTATAATACCCTTTGCAAGGGTATAAAAAACATACAAAATATGTTTCTGCCGTGATTTGAACCTCCAACGACCTCCAAGTTGTAAGGCAACGTCTCTTTCTCTTCACCACTGGCTAAGTACTACGTGCATAAGCCATAAGGCTTCATACTTTACTATGTTTTGTCGCTCTCTGACAATAGTGCTTATAATAGAGGCCGCCTTCCGTCCCCGAGGTCCTGAGTTCGAATCCCAGCAAAAGTAAGTAAAAAAAACAAAATTTAAATACTTATGTTTTTCAGAAAAAAGACATGGCTGAACCAACAAAAAATCTATGCCGTAACCTATGTTGAACAATTTAGAAGGAGGTGGGATGAGGAGGGGGGGTGTAGTAGTTGTGTTGGTGTGTGTGGGGCTTCTTAAAGTCTGAAAATATTGTTTTATGTATGGCCAAAAATAGATTTCTTGAAACTTACGTACCTATCAAAATAGTTATTAATTAAAATAGACCTCTGACGCGCATCTCTGCTGCTAGAGGCTGGAGTAATTGCATTGATTTGCATATCATCCTCTAAAAATTCGGAAGGCATATCTTCTTCAATTGGTGGAACAGGGTCTTTTGCTTGATTACCACTTTCGAGATGGTTATGTGAATACGCATCCCTCTGGACAATATCGGAAATCGGCGCTTCCATATTCCAAAATACCTTTTAACAACGTTGCGCGTGCGTATCTGTGACTCATTGTAAAGTTTTTCAGCTTCTGTTACAAGGTTGAGTAGCGGAGTCATCATGTACTGTCTCAATTTATACCCACTTTCGCCCAAAAGATAATAATTTCTAAATTTGTTGCTTCCCCATCGGAACTTCAAGCGACAATTATTTAAAATATTGCTTTCATAAGATGAACCAGGCCATCTTGCAACCACATCTTGCAAATATAACTTTGCGCTAGATCAGTATCTTGTACATTTATCGAGATATATAAGTTTCTGTTTCGGTATATCTCGGCATGGTCACCGCCTGGCGATTAAATCCGTACATGGGTGCAATCATAAACTCCCATAATCGTCTCTTATGATTTCATTGGGGTCCCCAAACTTAATGTAACTGCTGGATAATGATGCAATGGCATAGGAAACTTCTTTCACTACCCGAATTGCTGTAGCTATGCTCACTCCACAAAAGTCTCCAACAGTAATTAGGAAATTACCACAAGCATAGAATCTCAATGCTAAAAGCAGCTTCTTCATTGGAGACAAGAAACATTTCCTAAAGAGATGGATTATGTTACGTTTGTTAATGGTTGTTGTCGATTAGTGATCGGCTCGAGCTGGCTACCAATTTTTGTTAAAAGGAGCAGACATGTAGTCTTTGAAAGCCGGAATCTATTTATGAATACGGAATCTTCCATGTCCTCAAAGAAGTTCGGCCTTGGGTTGTATACTCTCTCTCTCTATAAATTGGCACAATTTCTTCATCAGAATCTTCCAGTGAGTGAAGGTAAATAGCCCGGTTCAAATTCATTTTACAAATTGTTTTGCTTAGCACAAATTAAAAACCCACCCCAAATATTATGTCAATTTACAGTGAATGGCAAAAAGTCAAATGCCTATCTAACACATAGTGGCTATCTGGAGGTCGAAGTAGCAGATAGCTTATGATGCAATTAGTAGGCAATGAAATCGAAATTTCACTATTTGTTGGATTATCTGATACATAGCAGCTATCTGGAAGAAGAGAAATCGGCCCTAAATCAAGTTAAAACTAAAAAAAAATTCAAAATCCCAATCCAAGACTAATCTATCAAATGGCGCCACAGACTCACAAAGTTATGCGCATGCGAAATGGAGCAAGTGTTTGCACTACCTTGTATTCATTATATCATGATTTAGAGTATTTGGTAATAGCCACAAAAATTCTTGACTGTTTTGCCAAGGATCGCAGTCAAACAAGCTGCCATCCTCAACACTCTCAAAAGGTTCTAATGGTAATCTATGAAACAGCTTTAACCTTACACCTTCTGCAGTTTAGCTCATGCCTGATGAAACTTATAAGTGAACAAAACTGAGCAACTAGCTCACTTCCTACCTTCCTTTGGGGTCTGTTCTTCTTTGTGTATTCCATTTTTTGCACTAGCTTTAGCTAGCGAATGTTCTAGCAAACAGTAGCTAGTAAAATAGCCAGTGTCCCTTGAAATTTGTGCAACAACTATTTATATCTAAATATATAAAAGATGATCTGTTGGCTGTTGGCCAACTATATGGTATACTTAGTAGCTCACTCATTCAGCTAACTAACTATTGTGTATGCAGTGCGAGTTGTGGCCTTTGTTGTTGTTGTTGTTGTTGTTGTTGATACAAAATATCTAGAGCTCATCATGATTGTTTTGTAATTGGAATGCTACAAAGCGCCGCAAACAGAGGGCAGGAAACGAAGGCATCTGACAAAATGCAAGCTGGCAGCCAGTGGCAAAGGACGAGTACGAGGACGAGGACGCGGACGAGTGAATGCCAACTCAACTAACAATTTGCTTCAATTATAAAAAGCGTCGCGACAAAGTGGCGCCAACCAAACGGCAGCCTGCTGCCTGCCTGTGTTGTGGATGCTGATGAAATGGGTAAACAGTGGACATGGACAAGGGTGGGCTTGGTAATCAGCATGGCGACGCAGCTCTCTGCTCCTTTGAGGCCAACATGGGCGGGAGTCAACGACTGGATGACGCGTCCTGGCCTCGTTTCGGATGGACTGAGTCTGGCGTCAGCTCTTCCTCCCATTGTCTGAGGCTGTTTGTGTCATGACCATCTTCTACGCCTTTTAGCATTCTAATTGTGTTTTATTATTTTCCATTTTGCGTTGAACCCTTCGAAATTAGTGCAACATTTTCGATTTCGCTACGAGTAAAGCGCCTGAGCTCCTGTTTACCTTGTGCTCTGTAAACAGAAATGCCAATTATCCGGCACAACAAGCAAAGCTCACGCTCTCCTGCCTTAATCCTGTCGAGTCCTCGCATAAATAGTGGTACTGGCCAGCCATGATTTAGTGTACTCATGTGATTCATAAATATCACTCATCAACGCTACCCGATGCGAGCTTAGACCCAGAGTCCAGAGTCCACAGTAGTTTGCCATTGTCATTGGCAAAGAAAAGGCATGTGAAGAGGAGCGAACTCTCACCTTACCAGTTCACTGCATGCCGGAGTGTTCAAAGGGGTGGAGGTGGGGTGGGTTTTTGGAACGTATGAACTGGGTGAGGTATGCGTTTGAGTCATTTATCATTGGGTTAGCTTGGAGAGCTGTAAACTGGCAAAACTGGTAAATTGTATGTGATTTTAGCCAAAAGCCAAGTTTAAATGTTAATAGTTTACAGTTTACGGCGATTTAGTGTAAGTCTCGGAGAGGGGGAAATACGGACAAAACAAAGATTACATCAAACAACGTGTGAAAGCAGGGCGATGAACTGAAATTTAGTTTAAGTTGTATGGAAGAAAGTGGAAACTTTCCAAGAATATGGCTGTCTGTACAGCTATTTGAAGAAACTTCTGGTGCTACGCAGTTCATTTGAACTGGGAAGTTCATGAAACAGCTGTACGATCAACAGGTCTCCTTTGTGGTGTTGTGTGTTCCTTTTGATTAACTTAAGCGTCATAAAAACAGATATAAAACGAGAAGGCCAAGCTAACTTCGTCTGTGCCGAAGTTTTTATACCCTTGCAAAAGCTGTTTTTGAAATGACAGAGCTTAAGAACGCTTAGATAAAATTCAAACACTTTTGTAACTAAAATCCATTTTCCGTCAGATGAACATCTGATTTCTACCAAATTTCGCGAATCTTTTTGAAAACATATCAAATTAACAATCGCTAAGTTTAAGAACGATAAAATTGAAAACAAAAAAGTTTTTCTCACTAAGACTCATTTTCCGACCGATAAGTCCTATGGCAGCCTGAAGATATAGTCATCTGATTTCGACCAAATTTTTCAAATTATTTTGAAAGCGTTTAATATTAAAAATCACCGACCTTAAGAACGATTTACTTGAAAAAAAAATCCGATCGGTCCTATGGCAGCTATAAGATATAGTCATCCGATTTTGACCAAAGTTTGCATATCTGTTTGAAAGCATATAATACTAATAAGGGACGAGTTTGAGGACGCTAACATTAAGAACAAAAATGTTTTCCTCACTAAGACCCATTTTTTGACCGATGGTTCCTATGGCAGCTATACTATATAGTTGACCGATTTGGATCAAAATTAGCAAAATTGTGTGGTACCATATAATATTCACCAGTGACAAGATTGGGAGCGATAGCATTGAAAACAAACAAGTTTTTCCTACTAAGACTTTTTTTCAGACTTAACTTTTGTATGGCAGCTATACTAAATAGTTGACCGATTTGGATCAAACTTAACAAAATTGTGTGGTAGCATATAATATTGACCAATAACAAGTTTGGGAGGGTTAACATTGAAAATAAAAAAGTTTTTATAGCTAAGACTTTTTTTCAGACCTAGCTTTTGTATGGCAGCTATACTAAATAGTTGACCGATTTGGATCAAAATTGGCAAAACTGTGTGGTAGCATATAATATTGACCAATAACAAGTTTGGAAGCGATAGCATTGAAAACAAAAAAGTTTTTCCTACTAACACTTTTTTTAAGACCTAACTTTTGTATGGCAGCTATACCATAGTTCGACAAAATCCAACTTAATTTTAAAAACCCGGCATAAGACCCTAAAATTATGATAAAAAGGACCTCTGTAAGCATCACCTCAAACCAAGTTTTACGAATAAAGCCTCGGTTGGCGTTTTATGGGTACTTTGTGGGTGAGTTTAAAAGTGGGACTCCATATCGCAGATTTTTGGCTGTCGAGTACCTTCTCTTAGGGACATGCAATAGTCCATTATACCATCATAAAGATATTCCAGAATTAAGGTTTAACTCCTTCTGGAGGTACCCTAACCAATAGTCAGATTAAAGTGAATTTTTTGTATTGCGTTCCCAATGACCCTGCAAACATTTGCTGAATTTTGCAGATTTTTATCTTAAGTCCTTTAAATCTAAGATAAATTTGTTGTCGTTGTGTGTTGCAAGTACAAAAGTACCCATAAAACGCGAACCGAGGCTTTATTTGAAAAACTGGGTATGAGGTGATGCTTACAGAGGTCCCTTTTAGCATAATTTAAGGGTCCCATGCCGGGGTTTTTTTTTTAGTGTTGTACTGTGTACTATGTAGTTGTCCGATTTTCATCAAACTTGGTGAAATTCTGAAAAAGCATAGGAAACTTATAAATACGAGGTTTGGGGAAGTTTGCATTGAAAACAAAAAAGTGTTTCTAGCTAGAACTACTTCTTCGACCGATAGTTCCTATGGCAGCTATATGTTCCGACAAATGTGCAAAGTCTTTGTACCAAAAGACTTCGTGCAAAGTTTGGTTAATAGCCTATTTCCACTGGCTTCATTTCTTATCATTTTCATTTCTAACGAGAGCGTAAGTTAAAGTCGGCTCTAACCGACTTCGATATACCCGTTACTCATGGAAACAAATGTTTAATAGCCTTCCTGTATGCCTGAGGTGGGTCAGCCGAAAAGTATGCAACATTTTTTAACTCGGCTATTTATTATCCGCCAGATATTAATAGACATTTGTCAATTACTAAATCCAACATAAATGACTCCAAATTCATCACGATAAACAGATCAGACAACAAAACTTTTGAAAACGTATCACCTTTCCTTATAAAAACAAGAAAGAAAGTCGGTCAAGCCCGACTATTACATACTCTGCACCCTTAATGTCGCAGCTCGAATTTGGTCACGAGTCAAACGGCCAGTTAACACACAACGCACAACGCAGTGCGCTCTCTAAGTCTCTCTCTCTCTCTCTCTCTCTCTCACTCTCTCTCTCTCTCTCTCTCTCTCTCTCTCTCTCTCTCTCTCTCACTAAGATTGCTGCTGAACGCAATGCTTAGGTTATGGGTGGGGTGGGTGGTGGGTGTTAACTGACCGTTTTTTGCTCATAACTTGAGTATCGTTCATCCGATCTTTATCATTCCTTCAGCAAATCGATAAATAATTTTCAGTACTAGATATCTCTAGAAAGTATCTAGTAATGGTTCATCTATCATCAAAACTGTAGGAGATATGACGTTTTTTCCAAATTGCGGGGGCGTGAGGGGGCGTGGCAAAAATTGAAAATAAACTTGATCTGCGTGCAGACAATAGGAGTCTACGTTTCAAATTTGGTTGCTCTAGCTCTTCTAGTCTCTGAGATCTAGGTGTTCATACAGACGGACGGACAGACGGACATGGCTATATCGAATCGGCTGTTGATGCTGATCAAGAATATATATACTTTATATGGGTCGGAAATGATTCCTTCTGTGCTGTTACATACATTTGCACGACTTTAGTATACCCTTTTACTCTACGAGTAACGGGTATAAAAATGATGCTGTTTCCATTGACAAATCTTCATCATTTTGAATATTCGCAATGCCACGTTGAGCAAAAACAGCTGAATGGTTTGATTTAAACAACAGCACGCTGACTTTCAAACTCACGGGGAGTTTTTGCAATATTTACCCAAAAAAAGACATACCCGGCAGGAAAGCAATTACCCTGGGCGAACGCATTGTTAACGCCCTGAATAATCAGCAGAAAGCTAAATACACAACTTATTTTGACTAAATTATATTATAAACAAAATTGCGCCTACGTTTTAAACTCAAATCCACATTTTATTGTTGATGACACTTTCTATTTCCAGCGAGTAACGAGTAGTGCCAGAGAGTAGCGAGTACTTATCTAAAAAAATACCAAATTCCTTCGTGGGGAATGCCATCATTTTTGAGAAATGAAGGAAATGAAGGGCAAAATGCAACAACAATTATGTATGGAAGAATATGATATCATTTTCTTCATGTTCAATTGTCATTTCAAGAAATGAAGCTTCATTTCTTTGGTGGAAATAGGCTATAAGATAGCTTTAATACCTAGACGGAGGAGATAGCAAAGAAACAGACGGACATGGCTATATCAACTCAGATCAAGAATATATATGCAATATGTGGTCGAAGATGCTTCCTTCTATGCGTTACAATCATCTGGACAATTTTACATATGCCCTCTACAAGGTTATAAAAACGCACCTTGGTGGTGTGAAAAATAGTTCAGGAAGTTTCATCCAATCTCAAGCTCCATTTTCATAGTCGGAAACGAATATAAAGAGGGGAAAATATCATACTTATAAAAAACCCAATAATACGATTATTTTTTTAAAATTTTTAGGTGGTAGGGATCTAAGTATACTAAACATTTACCTAAAAAGCAATGAGCAATGAAACGCATTTGTTGACCCTATAACGCCCTTTTTTCGTGGCACGTTCGTAGTTCGCCGTTGCCAGAGTTTGTCACAGAAATTATTTGTTTCTGGGACGCTTGGTTCTTGTTTCTTATAATCGTTCACCAGCAGTAATGAGTAGCCACCGGGTTGTTCGTGGATATTAGCTTATTTATTGATGCTTCTCTCGGAGGATGGTCTCAATTCATGGTGTTTTTTTCCGCAGGCAGTGCGTCGATCTGGGTGAATCGGGCGAGGGGCCGGTTTGGTGGGAGTCGTACACCCTCTGGCTCACCCACCGCCGAAACGAAAATCGCAGGGTGGGAGTTGGACGGGCAAGCAACGGTGCCGGGAAAGACGTTTACAATAAAAAATGTCTCGAATCTTGGTTAAGAGAACCTGAATTAAAGAATTGGATGTCCTTGGAATACCAAGGATCTGGATCCGGAGGCATACTGCGCTTAAATCCAAAGATTGACTAGGTCCACGCACATGGCCACTCAAAAAAACACATGCAAAATGCAGTGCCCTTCGCACAAAGCCACTTTCAACACCGCTTGTGGTCAGGAGTCTGCACTATCAATATTAGGTGCCCAACATGTGGCAAAAATTATCAAGTTTCTGATAGTTGTCTTCGGTTAATTGGAACGAATGCACACGAAATTGATGCTGATAATACCACTCTCGATATAAATTAGACGATAATAAAGATATTCGAAACTCCACGTCAGACGGCAGAAGAAGATGGTTGCCGGTCAGCAACCGAAATAACCGAAAAAGCAGCATATACATCTGTGTGTTTCATTTGACCTCGAGCCGGCTAAACTCAATTTTCTACAATTTAGAAAGGTCGCCAACTATCAACTTATTGATTTTCAATAAATCTTTATTATATTAATAAGGAAACATAGCTTGTCCTGTTTTTTTTCAGGATTTTAAAAAGAGTCTGCCTGTTTTCTGTCTTTTTTCTGCGTTCAACCGTCCTTTTTTTGTGTAGAGGCGTTGGCAACACTGCTCCCACCCATCAGCCATGATATGTTGCAACTGCGACAGAGCAAGACAGGGCGAGGATCGAACCTGTGCGCCGCAGCAGCGCAGCAAACAGAGAAGAGGGACTGCGCAAAGGTACTATCTACCCTTCTCTGGGGATTAAGTGCATAGCCAGTGCGCAGATGTTCTGCTTTTATAGGCTGCCGGCGCAGCGACAGCAGCTGATCGTGGCAGAGTACGCGATATCGATAACGTGTGCGCGTGATTGATCAGCTGGCTGCCTATCGCTTGATGGCGCGCGCTTGAATGTGCGCGCTTGTTTGAATTTTTTATATTTGACTAATTCTAGGGAACTTATAATGTTGGACTTCATGTTACTTAGTAGTAGTTATAATAATAGTGAGAATGTATGACTTCAGGTAGAAATAATGTGGTATTATTACATTTACTAATGTTGCGAGATCCTTAGTCTCCGTTTTCCGTTTAGTTGGCTTTCTACTGCAAGCTCTTTTCGTTCATTTGATTGTCATCCGGCTCCAATGATCGGCCAGTGTTGCCGTGGTACGTCTTTCACCTTCAAATCTACGAAACTAACTTTTGCAATCCCCCGAATACTTTCCATTCCACAGAAGAGTAGGTGAAAAACATTTATCCCCCGTCACTTGGCTGCTCCCCCGGCTCGAGTCTATACACACAAATTAACTTCCTCACTTTTAGCAAACTACAATTTTTTATATTTTACCTGAAATAGCATGGAAATAATCATTTAAATCGCTGCAACCATTAACAACTCAAATTTCAGAGCAACACAAAATTAAAGTCTAGTGTGGGGTGTGGATGGGGGGGGGTATCGCTCGAGGTGACCCCAACGATATCCTTCCAGAAGCAGCCCAGCGAGTGGCATTCTGTTTCCAATGACTTGGACGTACAGAATTGAACCATTTGATGGGTTGTTCAGGATAGCCCAGCGACTTGGCAAAATAACTACAAACGATGGGGACTTTGGGTGGGGGGAGGGGGGTGGGGGGGGCAGCAGATGTGGATGCGGATAGGAACACCCGGTTGCTATCAGCATCGGCAACTGTCCTCCAGCCTGGGCTAACGCTTGCGCCAGCAGAGTGGCTCCTTCTCCAGCTCTTTGGCCCGCTGGGCTGCCTCCTGATTGCGGCGCATAATCTCCGCCTGCTCCTGCTCGGACAGTAGTGTATAACGATTGCCATCCTTGCGCAAATAACCATTATTGACGGCGGCATGCAATGTGTGCGGCACATGACGCTTCAGCTCCACCTCCGGACGCTGTAGGCGCTCCGACAGCGAATTGATGATCTCAGGATAGCTGACGGAACGGTTGAGCTCGTGCATGAGCGTCAGCACGGCATTGAACAAATCGGGCAAGGGCTGGCGACGCCAGCGCGTACTCGGGGGTTTGACCACATGGCGCTGCGATGGGGTCTGTAGCAGCGGAGCCGACTGGCTGGGCAGGGGCAGACCCTGCAGTCCCTTGGACGGGGTAAATGCGGCAGCTCCCACATTGAGTTGAAAGTCACCAGACTCCGGCGGTGTGGGCAGCAGCGGAACGCCGAACTGTGACGGAGCACTAAACGTGGGCTTGGGCAGCAGCCCCAGATGCGACTGGTGATGCTGCAGCAGCCCAGCCGGCAGTGATGTAGATGTGGTCGGAGTCGGCCTCATATTGTACTCGGTGGCGGCGGCATTGAGCGTGGAATTGGCTGCACGCTGCAACAACTGAGCCGACGGCTTGAAGTGAAACAGCGAGTTGGTGACTGCCCCTGTGATGCTCCTGGTAAAAGCTGGTGTACTGTTGGCCAGTTGTGGTGTCGTCAGCAGAGTGCGGCTCTTGTTGCCACGCAAGCCTGCGGCCATGGCCACCGCATCACCATTGTTGGTGGCCAGCTGTGGTGTCGTCAGCAGAGAGCGGCTCTTATTGCTACGCCAGCCTGGAGCCATAGCCACCGAATCACCATTGTTGGTGCCCAGCTGTGGTGTCGTCAACAGAGAGCGGCTCTTGCTGCCACGCATGCCTGGAGGAGCCAAGGCCACCGAATCACCATTATTGGTGGCCAGCTGTGGTGTCGCCAGCAGAGTGCGGCTCTTAGTGCCACGCCAATTTGGTGCCATAGCCACCGAATCGCCATTGTCCAGGGTGGGGCAACTAGCAAAGGCCTGTCTATAGCCCAAATTCCCGCCGCCGGAACGCTCCATATGAAACTGCACTTGGACCTGATGGTGTTCACGTTGCTGTGGATGATGATTGGAATGTGGTTGATGGGTCTTATGCTGGCCCTGACCCGGATCGAGCTTCTGGCTGTAGCTCTGGCTCAGTATGATGCTGTGATGCGGCGGCGTATCACCTAAATTTAGTTGCAGATTATCCATCTTGAGCGTTTGGCGAGTTGGACGCAACGCGGGCGGGCAGGCAGGCCCGGAATACTACAGTTGAACACGGTACAACGGTAACGTTAATTTATAACTGTTTTTTGTGCTGCCGAAAAAAAGAAATTTAGCCGATCGAATAAAGGGAAGGTGTGTGTGTATATAATACCAGGTCAAACTGAAGCCTACGGACTGACTGCTCTGTATCCAAATTGACAAAAAACGAAGAGCCAACCAAACACACAAAATATTGTTGAAACTTATCCCCTAACACACAGCCAAGTGTTGAGATGCTTGAATTATGAGCGTATGAATCCTTGCCTCAGGGCAACCAGGCAAAAGGGTTGTATACCATTTGCAGGGGGTTAACCCCAAAAGTATACAATTGAATTGGTCATAATTTACAAAAACTGTGGCCTCTGGTGGCTTAAAAGAAAAATGATTTGTCAACATTTCCAAATGAAACCGGCGGGAGGAGGAAAACGGTCCTCCAACAGGTTGTACCAAATATGTTAGACAAAAACCCAAATGGGGTAGGAGGCAGCGACAAGGTTATGCAACAAAATTCAAGAACTCGTAAATTTCTGTTTGTTTATTGTCCAGCCTTCAAAAGTAAAGGGCATACAATGGCCCATTACGCCCTCTACATTCGTGCAACAAAATACAAGCACCGCCCCCCTACGACGTAATAGATGGCGAGTTAAAAACTGAAACTTGAGCCCTTATTTTAGATTTTGATGTCCAATGCATTTCTAAAATGCCAGAGTTTTAAGACTAGCTCTTACAAATTGGGTTGGAAATCGCTTGGAAATTGAAACTGATTCGATTCAGCAGCGTTTCTAGGTCTTAAGCCACCTCACAGTGGCTCGGTTTTTCAAAAACTCTTTGTGAAAATCAAATTTTTAGTAGTTCAATTTTTCCAAAACTATAGATACACTTTAATTGGGAATTGATCAAGCTATATAAAAACTTAAATGAAATAATTTTACAATTTTTTGTTTGATATGTAAGACCTTTGCAAAGTTGAAACATTTTTTAACTTTTGCGCCTTAAAGGGCAATGTTATATGTATGTCTCTTAAACATCTAGAGACTTCATTTTTTTTATCTGTTTTGAAAAAATGAATTTAAAATACAAATTTGTAAATTAGAAAAAAATATAACTTTATAATGGAAACATGGGTTTCGTCGGGTAAAAAAACGGACTATTTTCAATATTTTTTTTTCTATGTAAAAAATTATTTATTTAATTCAAACTTTTTATCTGTCTTATGGATACATATTTAAAGCAGGGCTGCAAACCGGTTTTGAATCGAACCGGTTGGAACCCGGAATTCCAGCTATTTTTTTACTGTGAACCAAACCCTGAAACGAACCACGAGTTCGAAAATAAATGAACCCGAACCCGTTCCGAACCCAAACTTCTGGTTCGGTTCACAAAAAAAAAAAAATATACACATTAAAATTTATTTGGGTACCCTTCTATGTAAGTCGAAAAAAAAAAGTCAGCAGAGTCGACAATTAGAAAAATAACAATACGGAAATTCGGTGAAGCCGGACATACTTTGCACACGCGAAAGTGTATATATACACTGCTCGCCACTTGAATAGGACACCCTGTATGCTCTCTTTAAAACTGCTCGTAACTCGAAAACGAAATGGTAGAATAACGGTATTTTTTGCATATTATCTTTGTGCAAGCATTCTTCGCTCTTTCTGGTATATTCCTAGTTTTGGAATAGAACCGTTATAAAGTTGTTTGCACTTTATGTGAGCATTCGCAAAAATTCAACGGAATTTTTGCGCCACTTGAATAGAACATGCATTTTATTTGGTCGGTATCGTTGACACGTGCACACAAATTTTGGTTTACTTAAACTTTTTGCTTTAATTGAAGTGTATATAAAATTAAAAAAAATTAAAATGGGGCGTGGCACTTCATTATCTGAGTCGGAGAAAGGAAAAATTCAAGCTTTTCAAGGAATCTGGCCTTTCTATTGCCAAAATAGCAAAAAAAAAAGTCGACAGGAGCCGTCACGCCATAACAAATTTTTTAAATAATGAGGCTAATTATGGTAAAAACATGAAGGGCCGCACCCACAGTGTGCTTACCATCGCGGACAAGCGACTTATATTAAGAGAAGCTTCCAATTCGCACGACTCTTTGGCCAAGATAAGGGAAAAATGCAACGTTAAAGCAAGTTTGACAACCATGCGTCGTGTTATTAATAATGCTACACACCTGAAGAGACTAAAAATCAAGAAGAAGCCACCTCTTAACGCGGCTCGGAAGTTACAACGCCTTGATTTCGCGCGCGCACATGTCACCTGGACTTCGGAGTGGCAACGTGTTGTCTTTTCGGACGAAAAAAAGTTTAATTTGGAGGGCCCCGATGGCTACAGCTACTATTTTCATGATCTTCGAAAAGAACCACACCATCTTGATAAGTTGCACAGCAGTGCTGGGCTGGTGGTATTATGGTATGGGGGGCCATTTCCTGTTATGGCACCTGTGAGCTTAAATTTATTCCAACCACCATGAATGCGTTGTGTTATGTATAATGGTAAATTGAAAGAGGCCTTTCCACACTTCCAAACTCTTTTTGCAAATCTAAAATGGATTTATCAACATGATAATGCCCCTATACATACGGCCCGGATTGTTAAATCGTTTAAAGCGAGCCAAAACGTGGAGTTATTAAACTGGCCACCCTATTCACCGGACTTGAATATCATTGAGAATGTGTGGGGATGGCTAACACGTGAAGTATATGGATCAGGTCAGCAATATTCGAGCGTTCCCGAACTAATTGCAGCTATCAAATTAGCATGGGGCTCAAAATCGTTGAATTATTTGGGAAAATTGTATGCATCCCTTCCAGACCGAATGTGTGAGGTTTTGGAGAAAAAAGGAGGCTCAACACACTATTAAAAATTTTTTTTGGTTTAAAAACATGTTAGTAATTTCTTATTTAAGTAATATTGTTATTTGAAACGGATTGAAATATTCTTAAATGGTTTTTAGATAAAGTGTCCTATTCAAGTGGTGCAAAATGAAGACTCCAAAATTTGTTACTTAACTTTTGTTAACCTTTGAATAATTTTGTAATTTTCGTCTAATTACTACACTAAATTACTAAATAAACTTTATAAGAAAACAAAAATTATTTTCCTAGATGGTTTGGTTTAGCAGCAATTAACTATAGAAAATCGACTTTAGAAGTGTCCTATTCAAGTGGCGAGCAGTGCATATAGTGGACCTGTTACTGTTAAGTATATCTTGAAAGAGGGACTATCTACCCTTCTCTCATCTGTGGCCGGGGAGTAAGTGCATAGCCAGTGCGCAGATGTTCTGCTTTTATAGGCTGCCGGCCTATAAAAAACCTATTTTTTGCTCGAAAACGCAATAAATTTCGGCTGAGAAAAATGTTTAAAAAAACCAAACAAAATTTTTATTTTTCTACTTAAGAACCGCACTTCTGCGAAGAAAATAAGATATCGATGTACAAAATCTATTAATAAATACGGGAGCTGTGAAAAATTGAGGCCTGAAAAAAGTGGTATTTTTGAGATTTTTATACTCTGTACCGAAGGTACATAGAGTATATTAAGTTTGTGCAAAAGTATGTAACAGGGAAAGGGAATCGTTTCCGACCCTATAAAGTATATATATTCTTGATCAGCATCAACAGCCGGTTCGATATAGCCATGTCCGTCTGTCCGTCCGTCCGTATGAACGAAGAGATCTCAGAGATGGTTAGAGATAGAGGTTTGACATGTATGGGGCAAATATTTCTTATACTTGCAGGCAGATCAAGGTTATTTTCCATTTTTGCCACGCCCCCTCCCGCCACAGTTTTGAAGATCGATTGTTCGTACCTTTTGAAATTATATTTCGATTTGCTGAAGGAATGATAAAGATCGGATGAACGATACACAAGTTATGAGCAAAAAAATTAAAATCGGGCTGGATCGACTTTCTCACTTGTTAGATTTTAGCGTTGAAAGCTTGATTTACGTTTTTGACCAACTCAAATTAAATTATAATTTGTATTGGATTTTAGCTATGGCAGGAAATAAATTTCATCCAAATCGGTTGATTGGTTCCTGAGTGCGTATGTGTCGCTTTGATAATGAGTTTGAAGCTATTTCGGCGAAAATGAAATATTAAATCCACGACAAAGGTAAAAGGATTCTCCAAAAAAATCGAATAATTAATTTATAGAGCTCTGAATATTAAGTTGAATCCGATCGAATGGAAAACAAACGAGAAGGCCAAGCTAACTTCGTCTGTGCCGAAGTTTTTATACCCTTGCAAATGCAGTTTTTGAAATGTCAGAGTGTAAGAACGCTTACATAAAAATCAAAAAAATTTTGTAACCATAACTCATTTTCCGACAGATAATCATCTGAATTTGACCAAATTTCGCGAATCTTTTTGATAACATATCAAATTAACAATCGCCAAGTTTAAGAATCATTAAATTTAAAACAAAAAGTTTTTCTCACTAAGACTGATTTTCCGACCAATCGGTCCTATGGCAGCCTTAAGATATAGTCATCCGATTTCGACCAAATTTTTGCAAATATATTTGAAAGCATATAAAATTAGTAATCAGAAAGTTTAAGCAAACAAACAAACAAAATTTCTTACTAAGTACCATATTCGACCGATCGGTCCTATGGCAACCATAAGATATAGTCACCCGATGTAGATCAACTTTTTCAAATTAGTTTGAAAGCGTTTAATATTAAGAATCACCGACCTTAAGAACGATTTACTTGAAAACAAAAATGTTTTTTTCACTAAGACACATTTTCCGTCCGATCGGTCCTATGGCAGCTATAAGATATAGTCATCCGATTTTGAGCAAAATTTGCAAATCTCTTTGAAAGCATATAATATTAATAATGGACGAGTTTGAGGACGCTAACATTGAAAACAAAAATGTTTTTCTCAGTAACACCCATTTTCCGAGCGATCGGTCGTATGACAGCTATAAGATATAGTCATCCGATATTGACCAAAGTTTGCAAATCTGTTTGAAAGCATATAATAATTATAATGGCCGAGTTTAAGGACGCTTACATTGAAAACAAAAAAGTTTTTCTCACTAAGAACCATTTTTTGACCGATGGTTTCTATGGCAGCTATAAGATATGGTCATTCGATCTGGTCGGTTCCGGTATATTAGCAGCGTGCAGTAAAAAGAAGACTCTGTGCAAAATTTCAGCTCGATAGCCTTAAAACTGAGAGACTAGTTTGCGTAGAAACAGACACACGGACGGACAAAGCTCAATCGACTCAGCGAGGAGCTCCTCGCCCTGATCAAGAATATATATATAGTTTATGGGGTCGGAAATGAATATTTCTATGCGTTGCAAACTTCTGGGCAATATTATAATACCCTTTGCAAGGGTATAAAAATTAGGACACTGCTTCGGAAGAGTTCACCATTGGAGCCGGAGTGCCACAGGGTAGCGTTCTCGGTCCTTTTCTGTATGTATTGTACACTGCCAACATCCCAACAGACCCCCAGCTAACAATATCCACTTTTGCGGATGATACCGCAATTCTAAGCAGATCACGATGTCCAATTATCGCATCCAGACTTTTGGCAAGCCACCTATCTCACGTGGAGGAGTGGCTGGCCAACTGGCGCATAAAAATTAACGAGCAAAAGTGTAAACACGTGTCGTTCACACTCAACAGAGGCACCTGTCCCCAGATATCCCTAAACGCGACTATGATACCACAATCAAACTATGTTGTTTACCTTGGTGTCCACCTCGACAGAAGGCTCACTTGGCTAAAGCCCAACTCCCGTTCCCCTCTAAAACTGGAATATTATATAAAGTCTTACTGTACAAAAGCATCATAAAGCCTGTCTGGACTTATGGCTCACAGCTATGGGGAAATGCCTGTGCGAGCAGTGTGGACATCCTTCAAAGATCACAATCAAGAATTCTTAGAACACTCACTGGAGCGCCATGGTACATTCGCAACAAGTGTATCCACAACGACCTGAGGATCCCATTGGTTGAAACTGAAATACAGCAACTAAAGCGCAAATATTCTTAAAAGCTTCTAGCCCACCCTAATGAACTTGCACAATCTCTCACCCTGCAAGCAACGCATTCTCGCCTCCGAAGAAAAGACCTACCAACCCAGCGACTGAATTAAAGGGCCGCAGAATATAAACTAGCTCCAATAGGGGATGGTTGTACAATAGTTTCTAGATTAAGAGATTAAGATTACGAAACACGATACAGTTAAGCTTGTGGGAGCGGGTGCATATACAGTGGGCAGCTAGGGCGTATGTGTGTCTCAAGTTTACAGGGTATTTTGGTGTCGGGCCATTCAACTACAGCGCTCTTACTTGTTTGTTTTAACTTTCCGGCCTCAAACTTTACTCGAGTGAACGAAGCGGTTTTGCAGTGTTCGGTTCTGCACCGAAAAAACACATGATTTTGAATGACTTTTAATTGTGGAATCGTGGGCAAAGTGTAGTGGGTCACAATAGAGCTATTTCGTTGAAATAAAATGAAAGTGTCAAGCTATTTTTACTATTTGACATTCAAAACTCAAATTTAATTAGCGAGTTTAGCAGGCTCGAGGTCCGAACAAGTTGCGTTTGTTCACAACTGTAGCTGGTTGCCTATACAGTAATGTTTCATGAATCATCAGTAGGCTTTTTACAAAGGAAGGCATGGTTGCCAACTGCCTCTTCTTACAATCATTTCATCTCTTTGGTGCTTTTAGGCTGTCCATTTAACTGCTCGTTAAATTACAAACAAAATGTTAGCTACCTAGTTCTTAGCCGAATACATACATAGTGACCCTCGCCCACGCACACACATTTAATTTAATTTCAGCTTAATTGCAATTTGGGCGGTTTGAGCAAATTTGAATTCGATTGGCTGGGGTCATAAATTGTCCAGCTGTTTCGTCGAAGTGTTGTAATTTATTTGCATATTTCAGTGGCACAAGGCGGACAGCCTAGAATTATGCTACAAAATGCTTGGAATGCAACCAAGCAGAGCGGGAGTCCAACGAAACGGGGGGGGGCAAAAACTCTTGGCTGCTAAACGCATTTACGTGTCAAAACTAATTTAATGTGCTGCCCCAAGAGGTGGTGGGTGGGTGCAGGGGTGAGGCGTTAACGGAAACGGAAACGCATACGCTGAGCGAGCCAACGAGCATATTTTGCTTATTTATTTGCCCCGCACACCCATTTCTCACCTAATAAAATTACTATGGAACTCAGCCCCAGCCCCAGCCTCAGCCCCAGAATGGCTTCAGTGTTTCACCCTCACATGTTGCTCTGGTGGCCCTTTTATTATTTCTTTTTGATGGAAATTTAATTTCGGTTTTCACATTTTGAGGTTGTTTTCCTGCACTGTGAGAGGAAAGTGTCCTGCTGCTGCTGCTGCTGTTGTTGTCGTCGTCGTCGTCGTCTGTTGTCCCCTGAGGCTGGGCAGCATATTCTGTTTCTGGTGCTACTGTAAAGCTTCTTTCATTGTGGTTCTTGTCATCAACTTCACATATTGTTTGCCTTTTTTTTTTGTTCATTCACCAGGACACACACACACACACACACACACACGGTGGTTATGCGCATATGAATTGCACGGGGAAGGGGGGGGGATTCTTGCGGTTTCAATTAAACTCGGGCACAAAGTCATTGAATTGATAGATTTTGCTTATCAACCGAGCAGAAAAACACAAAAACGAAAGACAAAAAAAAAAAGGAAATATACCAACAATGTGGCTTTCAAGTTCAATGACCAACACCGGAAACAGTTCTGGCACAGAAGCCAGAGGGAAACGGAGGCCCACACTTGACACAAAGCTTAATTGCTGAGTCTGAGTTCAGAGTCCCGAGTACGGAGTTCTGACTGTGAAAAAACGCCAAGTGCACTTGAGGTAATTTGATTTAATTGTGCGTGCTGGCTACAGCCATAACAAGAACAACAACAACAACAACACCTCACTGTGCCTTCTTAACTCTCTTGCTTCCACTTTGAGCCAATGCCACTGTGGACAGAAACACAGATAAACTTCATTTTTTACTGATAAACTTCATTTTTGATTCGAATCGAGTGAGAAATGTGGTGTAGCTCTACGAAACGAGCTGAAAACATGCCGAGTCTGGTGCCAAGAGAGCAAACAGCTTTTCAATCGCTGTCCGGCGGTCGTTGAAACAAGTCAGCGCTGGTTTAGGTCGCTTTATTTGCGCTCACCTATACACTCTCACTTTTTGGCTTCGCTCTTTTTGACAAACCCGGCCTTAAATCAGTGTTGGTCAACGAGAGCGAAGCCAAAAAGTGAGATTGTTTTGATGTGCGAGTTAAAGTCAAAAAATAACTCAGAGAGCCAAAATGACAAATATGTGAGTGAAAAGTTGTCGTCGCAGCCATGCTACAATAACTACAAGGTAGCGCATTGCGCAGCTGCAATATTTTCAGTCGGCCTTGGTTCGATGAGACTCAAAGCCGACATGGTCGCCTTCGATTTCCTGATGTAGTGCGAAAATTCTATCGAAAGCTGTAAAAATACATATGTAAACAACGACTGTGCGGCCCTGGATTTTGTCTGTGTTCCCTGAGGTTCAATAAAAGGCACTTCCGGTTGCGCTACCTTGTAGTTATTGTATAATGTAAGCAGCAAATTGTGCTTCTATATTAAATTTTCTTTGCTTCGATCTGACCGCGTCGAAAACTAGCCAGCAACTGTAGAGCTGTTTAGTAAACTTAAGTCACTTGGCCTCAGCTTTGGCATGCGTTCGGCTCGTGTATGTGTAGATAGGGAAATGTATTCGGGGGCATCCAGTGATCATCGCTTCATGCAGAGCCAGCCATAGCCCCTGGGTACCGAACATGCTCGCCAATTCACACCGAATGCTTGCCGAGATAATGCATCACTGTGTCTTAAAGAGAGACACAGTCAAATTTTCGGGCTCCCTTCTTGGGGAACCCTACTAAAATCGATAGCCTTAAGCAGTGTCGGCCAAAAAAGTGAGCTTGTGTTGGTGAACAAGAGAGCTTTCGCCAGACTACAACTGTTTTACCTCCAATTTAGTGTTCACCAGAGAACGGCATCGTTCGATTGCAAAACGCTCACACATTATTCAAAACCTATCCAGATGGTTTGAGACGAACCTTGGAGTGAAACAAGGTTGCCTACTGAGCCCGTTACTTTTCGCACTGTACGTCGACGACATATCCTTCATTCTGCCAGGGGGTGTTTAACTGGGATCGGAACGAATCAAAGCTCTAATGTATGCCGATGACATGGTGCTTCTGGCCGAGTTGCAGCAAATGATAGACGCATTGTACTCATACTGCCCAACGTGGAGCCTTCAAATTAACTGCGAAAAATCTAAGATAATGATAGTACGTGATACAAGGGGTCGAAAAGCAAGGACAGATGCTTGGTCTATAAACGGAGTGAATTTGGATATTGTCACCGAGTACCAGTACTTGGGAGTCACTCTTACACCAAACATGACATTTCGCAAGCATTTAATCAAACAAGAAAGAAAGTCGGTCAAGCCCGACTATAACATACTCTGTACCCTTACACTCGCATTTGCTCAGGAGTCAAACGGCCAGTTAACACCCCGCGCACAACGCGGTGCGCTCTCTAAGTTTCTCTCTCTCTCTCTCTCGTTCTCTCTCCCACTAAGATTGCCTGTGTTGAACGGTTAGGGTATGTTGCTGTGGTTGTTGGTGGGGGGGGTGGGTGGTGTTAACTGGCCGTTTTTGCCCATAACTTGAGTATTGTTCATCCGATCTTGATCATTCCTTCAGCAAATCGATAAATAATTTTGTTTACAAGGTATCTCTAGAAGGAACAAACGATCTATCTCCAAAACTGTAGGAGATATGAAGTTTTTTCCAAATTACGGGGGCGGGAGGGGGCGTGGCAAAAATTGAAAATAAACTTGATCTGCCTGCAAGTATAAGAAATATATGTCCCATACATGTCAAACCTCTATCTCTTACCATCTCTGAGATCTCTTCGTTCATACGGACAGACAGACGGACAGACGGACAGACGGACGGACGGACAGACGGACATGGCTATATCGAATCGGCTGTTGATGCTGATCAAGAATATATATACTTTATAGGGTCGGAAACGATTCCTTCTCCCTGTTACATACTTTTGCACAAACTTAATATACTCTATGTACCTTCGGTACAGAGTATAACAAACGTCAGTCGCAGCACTAGCCACAGCCAGAGCAATTATGTGCTATGCTGCCCAAGTATGGGGCTTTTTGGTCAATACAAAGAAGTGGAACGACTCCTTCATTTTTATATAAAGAGGGTGTTCCACTTGCCTCTATGCTCGCCTAATTATGCTATACACTTGGAAACGGGTCTCCCAACTATGTTTCTCTACACACTGCAAACTTCACTTCGATTATATTAATAAGACGACTATGCAAATGCCATCCACGCGTCTTCCAAGAATTGTCACAGAACACCTTTTAGAAGCAAAATCACAGTTTGTTGGAAGGTTGGGAAGCCATGGCGTTGGAACACAATATTAGGTGCAACATAGAAGACCATAGCTGATGGAACCATTGGCAGACAAAAGAAGAAAGGATTGGCTTTGAATCACAAGCCCGTGAAAGTCAGTCTCGGGACACTTAAAGCGAACTGGAGTATAACTTAATAGATAAAAATTATTACAGCAATATCAGTCATTTTTCGAACGAGAACGGAAGTGCTCAACCTAAAGTATATGCCACATATCTCAAATCCCAGTCATTGCACTCTCTGCAACACCGGAGAGAGAGAGAAGACACCGCCCACTTCTTTTCTCGCTGTCCAATTCTGAAGGAACTCAGGGTCCTATACTGGGAAAAAGATACTCTGACCGAACAGGAAATGCACAAGCTCTTAAATGGAAGTAATTGGCGTCCGCTCACTTCCTACCTTAGAGAGTGCCTGCAGTATCGATGCGATTTTTTAATGGACTATGGAGACATGTAACCAGACATCGGAATCGGGGAGTCGGAGTTTAGGAAAATGTCACCTACATTTGGCTAACAATCATTGTAAATCCTTTTAATGTTTGAAACTTTTCGTCACTAAAAGATTTTTGTACCTTTTGTAAATCAATAAACATTAATTTCAATTACTACCACATTATTCAAAACCCGAATAAACAGGCTTCGCGCTCTATTCATCAAACTTGCATACTCAACATGTACGCAGCAGAGTTTTATTCGAATCAATTGTTGGTACTCTGATAATAATCATGCTCGACTTCATTCCAAGTAGTTCAACTGATTGTTCGTTTGGCTGAACGACGATTGTTTAGAGCAGGGGTGCCCAAAATAAGCTTACGAGCGCGTAGAAGCCAATACAAATGCACAAATAGAAAGAGAAAACCGATTTTTGTTTGGGTGAGTGAGTGTGTGTGTGGTCATTGCTGTCTCAAGCACACGCCTGCGAGGCAAAGGCAACATTGTTGTTGCTTCTTAATTTGCCAGAGACATGGGAGAGAGAGAAGAGAACCACATATGATGTTGTTGTTGCAGGTCTGCACACTAGGGCGGGTCAATTTGTATGGAGCTAAAAAAACGTGGTAAGCGTATAGCAGATTCAGAATCTGCGATGAATTCTAAGAAAATTTCAGAAAGAAACCCCATGTCTAAAATGAATTCCCAGCCCCCGCTGCGAAGCATGAAAATTTAAGGTTGCAGTATATTTTGGTATATTGAGGTTTGTACGGTTGTGATGGAGAACCTACCAATACTGGAATTGAAAATGGAATAATTCGAAAGTTTGAAGTTTCCTTACGTAAACCATTACATTGGTTTGTTTGTTTGCTACATTTCAACGAACTTCCACTACGCCATTTGTACAATGCCTTAGAAAATTCTAAGACAAGTGGACCATCCACTGCTTGTGGCACCTTGGCGAAGTTACTTGAGACATGTGAACAACTTCCGGTAAGCAACAAATTTTAATACAACTTCATCAAATTTAAAGCAAACATTTTCTTGCAGACTATACCTCATTTAGAACCCATTTCATTTGGGAATATGCCTCCAACTATTGAAAGTAAGATGAAAAAAATCTTTCCACTGACGTTTTTTATCTATATAGAATAGCCAAAGCTGTATCGGAAGGTTCGTGTTCAGAGGATGTCGCCAACATGAAACCGGGAAAAATTGTTCATTCGCGCTGGTTGACAAAAGCAAGCAGAATTTTACGCCTTTATGTCGCTAGTAGTTTACCATCAAACAATTTAAAAATTTTGACTAATTTCATTATGAAAGTTTACATACCAATGTATTTTAATGTCAAATTTTATAACTCTGTGATATACGGCAGTAAACTTTTATTTAATTTTATTCGGTCAGCACAGTTCTTGCCGAAAAATCTTCAAGAAATTGTGAACAAAGCAATACAAAACAATTCATTTTTTGCCCATACATAAAATATTTTGTTAGCAATGCTTTTCGATGAAAGAAAATCTGTTCGAGAAAATGCTATTAACAAAATTAGTTACTATCGCGAAAAATAAAGGATACGTCTAAGCTCCGGTCTTATAAAAAGAATAAAATTAATTTCGACTGCACAGATTATATGAATTTAGTTGACTTAGATAACGACGACATCTTATTTGAACCTCCGTTAACTTTTAACATTCCACATGAACACTTATTGGAGTACTTAAATTCTGAGGAAATACCACTGGCAAATCCAGAAATTCCATCCCACATTCAGGGAACCGAACGATGAGTGCAATTGTTGACACATGTCGCACGACGCGTAATGCCGCACAAAGTAGATGACGTTATGTCAGTAACTTTAGAAAGTCGTTTAAAATATCCACAAATCGAGTCGAAGCAAGACTTTTAAAATTGACTTTATTTATATTTAATATTAAATTGAATAAATGTATGAAATTAGTGAAAATTAAACAATTACATAAGCGTTTTGTATTGTGACTTAAGATTGTTTTCATTAATTTGGTAAATTTTTAGATATAAAGTTAAACGGCATCTAATGTATTTTACGCCCCCTTTCGTGCCACGCCCACTTTTTTTTGAATACCTTAAGCTTCCAAATTATATTGATTATATATTTCAAATTGCAAACCTATATCTTTTATTGTCAAAAAGTTATAGACTTTTGGTTTCCACTTCATCAGTGTATGGCGTGTTTTCGTTATTTTTATTAAAAAAAATTTAATTTAAAAAAAATTTGTTGGTTAATTTAAAAACAAAAATATTTATAAACTATATTATTCAAAAATGAATCAGAATAAAATATAATATCTTTACAAAATGTATTATTTAAAAAAAAAAAACCGTACAAACCTCAATGTACCAAAATATACTGCAACCTTAAATTTTCATGCTTCGCAGCGGGGGCTAGGAATTCATTTTAGACGTGGGGTTTCTTCGTGAAATTTTCTTAGAATTCATCGCAGATTCCGAATCTGCTATACGCTTATCGCATAAAAAAATTTACCCGCCCTACTGCACACGCCAACAACAAAACCTTCGTTCAGAAAGAAAGAGATGAGAGCACGCATATGAAATTGTTTTTGCTTTTTACAATCTTATGGCCCCCTTAAAGCAAAAACAAATGCGTGGCTTGCGGAATAAGCTTGAATAGGCCTCGTATGAATAAACTCTTGCAAAGACGCATAGGCAGTGACGTCGCTGCTGACAGCTATGAAAAAGAGAGAGATGGTAAGAGTGGCAGGTCAACGCTGAGTTTTGTTCGATCGAATACATAAACGTCCGATCAAAAAACTCTGACTGAACCGCTCTATGCGACTGCCGGTATGAGCTAAATATATTCAGCCCTGAGTTCCGTTCGATGAATAAATATGAACATACACGTTGGATCACATAATGCCGCACGATGCAATTGCGTTGTGAGTTGAATATATTCAGCTCTGAGTTTTGTTGATTGATTAAATGTGAGTAAGAATTTTTGTGTATGAGCCAATCAAGAAAAACGTGATTTTTGCAGTTCTTTGGTGTTCACCGACTCACACAATCATGAGTTCGGCTTCGACTGACTTCGGCTCGTGGTAGCTATGGCTGGCCAGCTCTCTCTCTCTCTCCCTCTTTTCCTCTCTCGCATGCTCTTTTCTAAGTTGCGAATGGTCAACCAGATTACACAAGGCAACGAAATTAGACTTTTTCCATTATATTGAGAGGTTAATGGTGATTCTAAAGGATTTTCGTGTGCTGAACACGAATCTGTTTTCAGAAATGGTCCATCACGTGGAGATTTTTGATAATTTGAGCTTAAAATAGCAAAAAATGCCTCTTGAAACCCTTTTTATACGTGTTTGGTGCGGAACCTATACTTTTGTTTTGACTCTCTTTGTTATTATAGTAAAGTACTATCCCTCAACTTTGAAATTAACTACACCAAACATTTCTACGATTTTTTTCAGTGAAGATATACCATTTTTAGTAATTTTATAGGTTTTCACTCAGTATCGAATGTATTATAGCTGCCCTAAAGTATGCAATAGTTGTTGTTCAACATTTTTATTTTCTGCAAGGCATAGCTTTGGGCAGTAGACAATTTTGTTATTTTATTATGTGTACTCAAAATGGTATATCTTCGCTAAAAAAAATCTTACAATTCTTTGGCATAAGCCAGGAATCATTGATAAATTCCATGGAATGATTTTGAATCATCGAAAAATGAAAGTTCATGAGGTGGCGGTAACAACTCACTTAACCAAAAAATTTGTACATTAAAAAGCAATGCCCTCGATTGGTGCCTCGATTACTGACACTCGACTATAAGCGCATAGGTTTGTTCACTTCAAAGGAACGCTTGATAATGCTTATTCTCAATCAGACCGCATTTTTGCACCATTTCAAAGTTAAGAAATAGTTATTTACAATAATATCACAAAAAGTCAAAACAAAAGTATAGCTTCCCCACAAAACTCGTCTAAAAAGGGTCAAAAAAGCTTCTTTAAGCTTAAATTAGTAAAAATGTGAAAACAGATTCGTGTTCAGCACACTAAAATCACCTAGAATCATCACCAACCTTTCAATATACTGAACCTTGTTGCCCTAGTGTTACTTTCAAATAAACTGCATAAAGTGCTGCCCAAATATTTCACTTGCTTATAACTCGACTAGCGCAACTCTGATCGTCAAAAGACTTGTCTAATTGCAATGCTTTCTGAAATGCTCTCCAATTGCTTTCTTCCAGTTTTATCAACTCTTTGCCCATGGTGCACCTAGGGCCACCTTTTTTGCACACATGTTGTTTTGCGGCTCATAAGAAATTTACAAGTGTGCCCGCCATGTGCTCTTCCTTTTCCTGCTTTTCCTGCTTTCTTCTTCTTGGTTTTTTTATTTAGCACTATATATACACATACGCCGTATAGGTACTCCTGGCCAAGTCCGCTACACTTGAACTCTTTGGCCTGGCCAACTCCTTGTAGCCCCCCCCTCTGACACTTGAACTTCACCTAACACACTCGCTGCCACATTTCAGGTTTATTAACCATGGCTGCACTTTTTTTTTGTCTCCTATCAAGGCAATTTTGCTTTTAATTTATAATTTATTCACAATTTCCATTCTTAATTTTATTCCCACACTTAGATTTAAAGTCGTTTCCGTTTCCGCTAGCAATTAAAATGGTACAAAAAAATAGTTCTCAAAGAGCATATTAGTTATTCAATTTTAAACTTTTATGGATTATTTAAATGATTGGTTTAATACAATGCAGACAGCACTTTGCTTAAAGCTTCGATAAACACAAACTATCGTGAGTAGTTTATGGATTGTGCTTGAAATTAAGGTAGCCCTTTGATAGTAAATCACTATCTAGAGCAGGGAAAACATCGATGTTTGCCACTTTTTCCAAACATCGATACATTGCTTAAAACATAGATGTTTTGTCCTGCTCTAGTAACCAGCCTATGCAAGACCATAAAAAGTTACAGGTAGAAATGGGTCTGTAAACTAGTGTATTATATAAAGTAGAGTGCTAAACCTGCCCTTACACTTGTCATATATCTCCAAAGAGACTCTCTGACGATATTGTATTACTTTATTTATTTTAATTACAGCTTCGTCTAAAAGACACAGCTACAATATATAATAGAATATAAAATGATACAAAATAAGGGGGATAGAAAGGAAAACAAAAAGTGTAAAGAGAAGAAACGCCTTCCGATCCGGTGGGGGTAATTTATTTTTTCGTTATGACCAGCTACGCCCCTGCTCGCAGCGTTGGTGATCGGAAGGAATTTCCTAGAAAAACTAGAAACTATGCAAGTGCAAGATTGTGAAGAATAAAAGACCACAGACCTTCGTCGGAAAGGTTATCACTGAGAAGAGGAAAGATATTATTGTAATCCCTACACAGAATAAAGTAGAAGCAACAGGAAGCCTCAAGGGAATATAGTTTCGTGTTTGTCTTGAAGGGACATTAAGGTTCACGCGTCCGAGTAGGTACTCAATGTCAATATTACCCTTTATAAGCTTGTTTAGAAACATTATACCCAACATGGTACGTCTATGCTCAAGTGAAGGTAAGTCTAAAAGCTTAAGCCTGGAAATATAGGGAGGAAGTCTCAACTGTTTGTCCCAACCCAGGTTGCGAAGGGCAAACAAAAGGAACTGCTTCTGGTGAGTGATTGAGTGACAAAATAGGCCTCACTAGGGATATAAACAAAAGCTTGGTCGTGTAGGGATCATTGAACTCCTTAGACCAACGTTTAATACAACCTAGCAATCCCATGGCTTTATTCACAGAAAGTTCAATGTGAGTGCCAAAAGAAAGTTTATGGTCGAGGGTAATACCCAGATTATGGAAACGATTCAACTTGTTCAAGTTGATAAGAATCCAATAAATAGTTAATCAGAAGAGGGGTTCTACGATAAAAAGTCATAGATTTACACTTGTCCCTGTTCAAATGCAACAAATTGTAAGAGCACCACATAAATATGGAATTCGAATCATCCTGAAGCAAAGCAGAATCGTTGGGCGAGTTGTGGCTCAGGAATATCTTTAAGTCATCTGCGTACTTCAGTGCACGAGAATGTTTAATTACCTAAGGCAGATCATTAATTAATAACACGAAGAGAAGTGATACAAGTTGGCTGCCCTGGGGAACTCCAGAGGTCACTAATACCGGATAAGAAGTGCTACCATTAAAGACTACTTTCTGAGTTCTAGACTGGAGATAAGATTTTATCCAATTAAGAAGCCCCAGTGGAAATCCCAGCAGACGCAATTTCAAAATCAGAAGGCAATGAGAGACTCAGTAAAGATAACATCTGTTTGTTTACCTTAAGTGAAACCATGAATCACTGAAGAAGTAAATTCCAGTAAGTTTGTAGTAATGGATCTGTTTTTAACAAATCCGTGCTGGTTCGGCGAAATAAAAGGAGAACATGAGTGCTGTAAGATGTTATAATTTGTTCAAAGAGTTTAGCTATTGCAGAGAGTTTCGCAAGTGCCTCTGTAGTTTGAAATGTCAGAACGAGAACCCTTTTTATGTAAGGGAATAATGAAAGATTCTTTCCATGGAGTTGGAAACCTAGACTGCTCAAGTGATTTGGAAAACAAGATGTGGATAGGATAGGCAAGCGAGTCTGCGCATTGCTTTAAGATGCACGATGGCACATTATCTGGGCCAGGAAAAAGGTTAGATTTTAGGGAAAGTAAACCATTCAAGACAGAAGAAAAAGAAATGGTGGGGCAGCTTATGAAATCATATGAGGAAATAGGATAAGAATAGCCTTTGCTGGCATCGGACGACGAGTAAATTGATTGAAAGAATTTTGCAAAGAGATTTGCAATGTCAATGTCGGACGAGGCATTTTCATGTTTACAGAAAAGGGAAGAAGGTAAGGCATTGGAACGACGTTTAGTATTTACGAAAAGGTCGAAGCTCTTTGGATCGTTACAAAAGTTACGCTGTACTCGAGACAGGTAGTTTTTATAGCAAATTCGATTTTGGGCTAGAAATTTTGCCCTAGCAGTCGAGTATTTGGAGAAGTCCGTTGCTTTTCCAGATCTTTTGTATATTTTGAAAAGGCGAGACTTCACATTTTTCAAGTGTCTCAGGCTTGCACAACTCCATGGAACATTTTTGTGAGCGCTACTAACACTCTCCTGAGGAATAGAGATATCGAATAGCTCGTACAGCTTAGAATAAAACAGATTGGTGGCAGTTTCAACACAATGCACTTGATTAAGAAATGACCAGTCAGTATTAATCAACAAATTGTTCAGAATATTGTAATCTGTCTTCCTAAAGCAACGCCTAAGAAGCGCTTTAGTTGGCTTTACTTCCTCGGTTGTGCCTGGAAGACCCAATTGGAGTTCTATGGTAGGATGATAATTATCTTCAGCAAAGAACTTGGAAATGTACGAGATATAGTAGCACATGGACTATCAGTAAACAATAAATCCAGTATACGACCAAGCGAGTTTTTAATGAAATTAGCTTGAAGCAGAGATAGACCAAACATACTGTCCAAAAAGCTATGCTGGCAAAAAGGAAGAAAAAATTCAGAATTGGGGGAAGAGACCCAAGAAGCAAAGGGAAGATTAAAGTTACCCACAACGACTTGAAAATCACAGTCGCGACAGGTTTTCGAAATGTACTCTATTGCTAAAGCATGCTTAAGATAAGTGGATTCATCAGAAGACGCAGGAACATAGGAACTGCTCAAGAATATGCAAGAGTCTCCGATGTGCACTGAGACACACACAAATTCAATGTCGTCAATGTTAGGAATATGAAAAATGGATGCATTAAGATTTTGCTTAACAGCAATCAATACACCCCCTCCATTCCGATTGTGGGAAGTTTGGTCAAAATCAGCATCAGGCAACAAACAGGCAAGCAAATGGTCAACGTAGTGGCTGAGTTTGGAAAATAACTCAGCTGAGAATGTTCGACGAAAATGTTTTGAAACCTTAATTTATATAAATTACACAAGCTACAAGGGTATATAAACTTCGGTAGCTTTCCTCTATTTTTTTTTAAGTTAAGAAATAGTGCCTCACGAACCTATTTAATACTCGCATCAGAAGCATAACTTCTTTTGAAATAGATCTTTAAAGTTGAACTTTCTTTCCCCATTCCTTTACGCATGACAAGCACTTAAATTCATGCTATTTTAGTCCCCAAACCTTCTTCTTCCAGATTCAATCTCAATTGCAGTGCCTAGACCTAGCCCTGACATCCTGAAGTCCTGAAGAAACAAAGCCAATTGCTGTAGCTGGAGCAGGAGGTGGTAAGTCATAAAAGCGGATACTCATTTAAGTTGATTCACCGCACCAACTATACACAAAAGGGTCCCAGCAACGTCGACAACGACGACGACGACGAAGGACGACGACGAGGACGACGGGAACGACGTCAGCCAATGACACTTTATGACAATTGCACTTGGCGGCTTAGACCCCAGGACCAGAACTGGGGGGGTATACTTTCGCAAGGACAACACAAAGAGCCAACAACAAACAAGTGAAAATCGTTCAGGGAAAACTGCCTGCTACCGTCTGCCAACTAGCATCTCAAAGGAAATCCGCGTGGAGAGAAAATCGTAAACAAAATGCCGGAAAAACAAAAAAAAAAAAAAAGAATATGGCGACAGCCACGTGCTCCATATGCCATACGAGCACATCCCGACGCGGCGTCGCCGTGATAATGACTTTTTGTCTTACTCCGAGGTCATTCACCATCCAAGTTGTCCTCTGATTAATTGGCCCTGAGCCAATGGAGGAAGGAAGTGAATTGTGAGCTGGTAGCAGGCCAGGGCCCCGCAGTCAGTGTCAACATTTCTCCCAAAAACAAAACACAAAACACAAAACAACAATTTGGTCAACTTTTCACTTTCTGGAAAGCAACCCAAATCCCATGAGTGAGGTGAGTAATAAAAAAGGAGCAGCTGCCAAAGAGCATGTGAGTGTGAGTGTGAGCCTTCGTCTTTAGTTACAGCTCTCCAGCTCAGTGAGCCGCCATGCCGACTAGCTACAAGCCCTACACCTTATCCCAAGAACGTCCGATGGCTCCCAACATTCTGCGTAGCATACTTCATGTGCTGGAGGATTCGCAACGACCCTTAAGCCATACGGAAATCATTTCCGCTTTGTCTGCACGCTATCGTCGCAACGATCCCGAATTCCAGCGGCAAGTGGACATCAATTTGCGGGATGGTGTAAGCTATGGCATATTGAAGCGTCAGTCGGATGTGTACTCGGTACGTTCAAAGCGGTTGGCCGAGCTGATGGCATCACTAGCACCGCCCAGGCATTGAAATAGACCAAATCTAATGTTGCAGCTACCAATAAACAAAAGTTTGACAACAATTTATTATGTATTTTTTTATGTGTGGCGCCAAACGAACCGTGTAAAGTGTTGGCCAGCGTTACCATTTCTCCGATTTGATAAATTAATTCTGCAAATATTCATTTCAATTCACTTTCGCCCCTCACACCATAAATTCCAACTCAATTTGGCAAGTAAATAGTTTCTCAACAGTTTCCACTTTAATTCATTTTCCCAGCCCATTCGGATTGTTTATTAATAAATTGTGCACACACACGTACACAGCCCCGGCATTTGCATAGTTGAATTAACATTTTTGGTTTGTTGTTACATTCCTCTCGCTGTTTTTCCCCATTTTTTTGGTCCACCAAAAATGTTGTTTGATTTTTAATGCCTAATTTAGTATGCTTTAATTGCATATGCAAATAGCCGCCCCACATACATACGTGTACCAGCGAGTTGATGCAATTTATGCGACCGGCCCCCGAAAGTATGCAATGCATTTCATTTAGATAACCGCAAATATTTACCACAAAACGCATTCGCGTACACAACTTGAATGTGACAAAATCCCCAAAGCGGCCAGCAGCAATGGAAGGGAAAAGGGAAGGTTTTGCTTAACGTAAATTGTGACTGCACCTGGTTGGGACTGTCTGTTCCACACACACAATATTTGTTGCATACTTTGCAGCGCAATTTATGCATTTCCCTACCCCCCCCTGCAGAGAGAGATGGAGTTGAAGTTGAAGTTAAAGTTTTTCAATAAAATTTCGCTAAAATGCTGCTACTTTTTGGCACCTTAAGTGAAACGAAATGTTTTGATTTATTAGGCAAGGTGGGAGGAAGCAACTAAATTCTACTTCTCTCCTGATCATTCCCACTTCTGTTAGTCCCTGAGATAGTTTTTTAAACCAATTTACAGATGGAAATGGAATTTGTCCGAAGGGTGTACAGTTTGCTCTACTCAATATCGATTGGTCCTTTCTTGATACTTTTTATAATATTTAGATAGCCATCAGAACAGTTTTTATCACCTTGAATAACATTTTTGATGAATACACCCCCACGTGGACTTCCCTTTGGTTCACAAGAGAAACTTCCAATTAAATGTATATTATACGCACAGATCTCAGAGATGGTAAGAGTTAGTTGTCTTCTTTATAAGTAAACATTGGATTTTATGCACTTTTTTAAATGAAGGTTGATTGAGGTGAAAATTTGGATTTATACTAATTTAATAAACCACTTTACATTGAAAACTGCATATTCAATATATGCAAAAATTCTCATTCTTGATGGCATATATAGACGGTTAAATGGAAGTTGTAAACTGTGCAAATGAAAGGTGTACCTTGAAAGTTCTAAAATATTGGGAAATTTGCAAAATTGTTCATTAATTTCAGATTTTTATGAAGATTTTATGAACGGCTAGAGTACACGGGTAAATAAAGGAGAACTAGAACAAATGGTCAAAAAAATTGCGCAATTTCTAAAATTCTCATTTGAGTTTAGATTATCATAAAGAATACCTTTCCGGCGGGTAAATAGTAGGAGTAGATCAGCTGGTCAAGAAAATCGCGAAATTTGCAAAATTTTAAAAGGACCTAAGATAACCATGAAGGTTGGATAGATGACAATTATAGACAAGTATATAAGAGGCTTGAACTAAAAACTGCTAAATTTTTCAAATTTTCATTTGAGTACTTACGAAAGCGCAGGCGTTGTCTTATTTAACGAGGCGTGGATTGAACAGATCAAAATTTGCCAATTTTTCGTTTGGCCTATTATATTATTATAGCGAGAAAAGTAATGAACTTATAAGACAGCCTTGTCTAACTCCAGTATTCGTTTCAAACCAGTCCGATCATTTTGATCCATCCCACACGATTGCAATATTGTCGGCATATATGTGGATTCTGTAAGGCGTTGATAATTTTGGAGGATATACCTAGGTTGCTCAGTTTGTAGAAGAGGCTTCGTCTATTGACCGTATCAAAAGCAGCCTTAAAGTCTATAAAGCATATGAACATTTTTCTATTATTTTGGATGTAAGACTTCGCAGTTATTATACCCTTGCAAAGGGTATTATAATTTTGCCCAGAAGCTTGCAACGCATAGAAATATTCATTTCCGACCCCATAAACTATATATATTCTTGATCAGGGGGACGAGCTGAGTTCATTGAGCTTTGTCCGTCCGTCTGTCTGTCCGTCTGTCTGTCTGTCCGTCTGTCTGTCTGTCTGTCCGTCTGTTTCTACGCAAACTAGTCTCTCAGTTTTAAAGCTATCGAGCTGAAATTTTGCACAGAGTCTTCTTTTTACTGCACGCTGCTAATATGTCGGAACCGACCGGATCGGATCACTATATCTTATAGCTGCCATAGGAACCATAGGTCGAAAAATGGGTTTTAGTGAGAAAAACTTTTTTGTTTCCAATGTTAACGTGATTAAACTCGGTCATTAATAATATTATATGCTTTCAAACAGATTTGCAAATTTTGGTCAAAATCGGATGACTATATCTTATAGCTGCCATAGGACCGATCGGTCGGAAAATGGGTCTTAGTGAAAAAAAATTGTTTTTTCAAGTAAATCGTTCTTAAGGTCGGTGATTATTAATATTAAACGCTTTCAAACTAATTTGAAAAAGTTGATCGACATCGGGTGACTATATCTTATGGTTGCCATAGGACCGATCGGTCGAACATGAGTCTTAGTGAGAAAAACTTTTTTCAGACGTTTATCTGTCGGAAAATAGGTTTTAGTTACAAAATTTTTTGATTTTTATGTAAGCGTTCTTAAACTGTGACATTTGCATTTGCAAGGGTATAAAAACTTCGGCACAGACGAAGTTAGCTTGGCCTTCTCGTTAAAATATTGCAGAAGTCCTACCAGGCGGTGTTACCTTTGGCGGCCAAACCATCAGAACGTTGCTGTACGCTGACGATATGTGCATCCTAGCGGAAAGCTCGCAAATGCTGCAAAATATGCTAAATCATCTAGGAAGCTATTGTGAGCAGTGGGGTCTGCAAATAAATACTGAAAAATCGAAGGAGCACGAAGAAGCAGGCTAAGAGATGGGGAGTGTCTGCAAAAAAATGGAAGAACGCCAAAGAAAGTGCGGTCCTACAAATATTTATTCACAGTGTCCGATAATATGAATTTCTCAGATCATATAAAAAGGAAACTTGAAGAAGCAAAAATTGCTATAAACTCTACATGGAGGACATTGCTGAGTAGAGACAACGTGAAGCCAAGTTGCAAATATAAGTCGTTCCAGGCAACTGTAAGAAGCATCATGTGTTATGCTGCTGAAATTTGGGGATTTCTTAGATTCGAGGATGTTGAACGCTTGTTGACGTTTTTCATCAAAAAAATACGCCAAATTACGCGATTTATATAGAAACTGACCTTCCAACTCTGTATACGTATACACTGCAACTGCATTTCAACTATATAGCCAAGGTCATGCTAAAGGACTGCCTAAGCAAATAATGAGTCAACTGCTTTTTGGGAAAACTCATTTTTTTGACGACTGGTCCACTATTTCAAACAACTGCGGGCTAAACTTTGATTGGGACAATATGCAAGGATGGCGTCATACACAAGCTGAAGTCATAAGAATGCTTTGCGAAGAAGAGCGTCAAATCTTTATAAGCCGAGCTAGACAGAGCACTGAAAGTTCCACTTATAAAAAGCTGACTCACAACCTGGGTCAATCAAACTATTTTCAAGATAGCCAAGGAACAAACTGCATTAGCAATATTTTTAAGGCGAGGTGCGAAATGATTGTATTAAGCTTTAGGCCACACAGAAGGGACTTGGATGAAACCTGCAGCCTTTGTAATTTGCGTGAGACGGAAAATGTGGAACACTTTATTGGCACTTGTCCCATCCTTAGAAAGGTGAGATATCTCCACTTCCGTCGCATCACTTTGAACGAGTTTTGAACTCCAAAGCATCATAAACGGAGAAAATTGGCGCATCCTATCAGCATTTTTAGCAGAAGCCACCAAATATCGGCGACAAATTATAAACGAAGATTTTCAAGTTTTTTTTTTATTTTGTTCCATTTTGTTTTCATTTTTATACCCGTTACTCGTAGAGTAAAAGGGTATACTAAAGTCGTGCAAATGTATGTAACAGGCAGAAGGAATCATTTCCGACCATATAAAGTATATATATTCTTGATCAGCATCAACAGCCGAGTCGATATAGCCATGTCCGTCTGTCCGTCTGACCGTCTGTCTGTATGAACACCTAGATCTCAGAGACTAGAAGAGCTAGAGCAACCAATTTTGAAATGTAGACTCCTATTGTCTGCACGCAGATCAAGTTTATTTCAAATTTTTGCCACGCCCACCACCGCCCCCACAATAAAAAATGTTGAATAACTCCCACAATTTTTGAGATATCGATCTCAAATTTAAAACTTACATCAATTTTCGCCCTCCAATTTGCATCAAGATCGGAAGATAAATAGCCGAGTTAAAAAAATGTTGCATACTTTTCGGCTGTCCTGCCTCAGACACACAGGAAGGCTATTCAACGTTTCTTTCCGTGAGTAACGGGTATTTCGAAGTCGGTTAGAACCGACTTTAACTTACGCTCTCGTTTTCTAAAACAGTCTGTAGAGCCATCTTCATTAACGGAAGATCCACTTTCTCGTGACGAACAGGGAAGGTGGGTGGAGTAGTCAAATGAAAGGCGACTCTCAGACGTACCTATATTTATAATTGTTTAAATAATACTTCATAGCATCAACGGACGGTTTTAAATAAACCATTGTTGTATAACACTTACAGTTTTCATTATTGTAAAGCCAGCTATAATCTGTAATCACTATGTTGTCAATATTTTATCTTTACAAAATAAAAACAACATACTACTACTACTTATATTATTATGAATGTTTTATGGATGGCAATGTAGACGGGTGTAGGGCTAGGAGGTGTCGATCGAACGGTTATAAGAATCACGAAATTTGCCACTTTTTCATATGACCAAAGATTATTAGACGGGTAAATATAGGAAGTGTATACCAAACTGTTCATAAAATCGCGAAATTTTCAAAATTATTATTTGAGTTTAGATTTTTCGCAAAATTTGCAAAATTTTATGAGTTTTGGGAATCATTAAGATGTGAGATGGCAATTGTGGACGCGTTAATGGTTAACTCCAACGGTCCAAAAAGTTGCGAAATTTACAAAACTTTTTGCATGAGTTAGATTATAATGTAGACAGGTTAATTGACGGGTCAAGACCAAGCGGTTCAAAAATCCAGATATATACAAAAATTTAAGATGATTTCAGATTATCATGAAAATTTAATAGTTGGAAATTAAAGACGGGTAAATAGGAGGTGTCGGTCAATTGGCTTAAAGAAATTTTAACATTTACGAAATTTAAATATAAGTTGAGATTGACACGAAGACGGGTATATCGACGGGAGGTGAAGAGCATACGAACTATAAACTAGTAAAATTAAAAAAAAAAAAATTTGATGAGTTTAGATTATCATGAAGATTTGATAAATGGCAATTGTCTATTAAGCTTCACTACTTCGTATTGTGTTTAAAATTTAAAAGGGGGCGCAGCAACGCACTCCGGGTGCCTGCTATGTAAATATGTATTGCAAAACAGTTTGATGGCAAATCTCTTAGCCATTTTTGAATTAAAAGTGTGTTTTTATTACTCATTTTCGGCATTTTAAATGATTACAAGTTGAATTGGTGATGTTGATTTACCCACTGTTCCCCCCTCGTCCCCAGTCTTCACTTACTCGTCTCCACCCATGATACAAGTATGGTATGGCACTCAGCTAACATTGTGGACCAAACGCTTTTGCTGAGAACATGAAAGAGAAACGGAGAGTGAGCGCGAGAGACGCAGACAGACCAATTTAGTATGTGTATAGAAGAAAAAAGCAATAATGCTTTTCACGCTCACTCTCTTTCCCGCTCACCACAACATGGTGATTGCTAGAAGCGAACGGCAATGCACAAACAAAGACAAACAAATGTTATGCGTCTTTTTCTGATTTTCAAAACTGACCAATAGATGGCGCCACTATTGTGACAATTTCAAAACTGATAAGTAGATGGCGCCACTACTGTAACCATTTCAAAACTGAGCTTTGATTGGAACTGACTTTTGGTCATAGCTGGAGGGAGTATCGTTCATCCGATCTTTATCATTTCTTTGACAAATCGATAAATGATGCTTATTACTAACTTTTTCTAGAAGGTGCAAACCAACTATTTTCAAAACTGTGGGAGATATGTTGTTTATATCAAATTTCGGTGGCGGGAGGGGGCGGGAGATGGCGTGATAAAAATTGAAATTAAACTTGATCTTCCTGCAGGTATAGAAACTATATGTCCCATACAAAACAGACCTTTATCTTTTACTATCTCTGAGATCTCTTCGTTCATACGGACGGACAGACGGACATGGCTCTATCGACTTGGCTGTTGATACTGATCAAGAATATATATACTCTATAGGGTGGGAAATGACTCCTTCTCCCTGTTACATACTTTTGCACAAACTTAATATACTCTTTGTGCCTTTGGTACAGAGTGTAAAAAGGATATGATAAAACTATCCATGCCAAAATTATGTTAATGGATCTTTTATTTAAGAAAATATCGCACAGTCAATATTGATAGGGTTTTCACTTTTGACCAAAATTTCTTCAAAATATTTTTATTTTTCTAACCACCCCTAAAAATTGTTTTAAAAAATCACTTAATGATGTAAAGCCAACGAACTAGGCATCTGACTTAAGAAACATTTTGTGAGAAACACAAAAACTATTTAATTTATACTCCGCTTAACTCATTTCCCCACTCCACGCGCAAGTGCAGCCGATGTTGCTAAATTAAAACATATCGAAAACATTAAGATTTTCGAAATGTGGCCAGGACTTTGATGCGCTTGGCGCATGCTTCAACATGTGTCTGCAACATGTTGCTAAGCCAACTCCTTCCCTTTTTTCAAGTTGTTTTGATTTGCGCGGCTTGTTGATGTTTTTCCCATCCTGACAGGTGGTTTTTTCGCTTGACTGTTTATGTGTGTGTGTGTGTGTGTATGAATATTTATGCCCGGCAATTGCTCAATGTCGCCGACTGCGTTGTCTAAGTCATAGTACGTACGTAACTACAACCCGTCCATCCCTGCTGTCCCTTAGGGGCTTGCACTGGCATTCCCAAGCTTCAACTCCAAAAGCATTTATCATTCCGGCTGCTGGCATTTATGGTGATGGTGATGGTACTTCGGTCTCTCTCTCTCTTTCGTTTATAATTGTTTTCACTGTCTCGACCCGGCCCGAAAATATTCAATTCGCGCTCAGTTTGGCCGCTTGGCGCCATGTTCCATGAGTATTTCACACATTCAGAGCTGCACCTGACGCTGTCACTTTCCATGCCGCTGCCAGGCTCTGGCTAGCTGGCTGGCGTCTTTGTTTTGGCCATATGCCAGGCAAACGGGTTACCCGATCCCAGCATCTGGCTGGTTGCCATATTGCAGTACCAACGCCTGCGGCTATGCAGCATAATTCGTTTAGGAGCGCGCGTGCAGTTTTTAAGCCGCTTAAAGGTAACAAACCAAAAAAAATAGTCAGGTACAGTGCAAGATACATAAATAACTTTGCTTCTATTTTTTGGGTTTTTTTGTTTTTGGCATAGTTGGAATTTGTGTGGGGGGGACGAAAATAAAAGTACAGTTGTGCTAGGGGTTGAACATATTGGCGATTTGATGGGTGAGACAAATTTTGAAAGTATCCAACTTTTTCTCTAAAACTCTAAAACTAACCACTTGATAGTTCTAGTGCTAGCTGCAAAAGCACTCTGAACTTGCTTAACTCCTAATGGCTCATTTGGTAGTCATTCGCTTTAATGTCAATCAATTTCATTGACATGTCATCAATCTCAATTTTGCTAAACCTTGAGCCAACCTAAAATGCAACTGGAGTCTTATCAATAAATTTATATCTTCCGCAAAAACTGGACTTGCGGGGCACTTTAAGTTTTTTTTGGGCCACTTTTGCTTTTTATTTCAATTTCCGCCGCCAAACAACAAAGACAAATTTATGCCACATTAACAGCTAAAAGCTTTCAAAATGCGTTTGCAATGCGCCCGAGGGTGGATGACGATGACGAGCACAAAGTATGACCAATTTTTGGCACATCTTACACAACCCTCCTTCAATCCTCAAGCCTCGGCAGTGATAAAACAACCAACAGGCACAAAAACAGAAACAAAAGATGGGGGACGAGCATTAAATTTAACGCGAGGCAAAACTTGCTCCGTTTTTCGGATGTTGCGACAAATTTGAGTTAGCTCATCCGAGGCAGTCGGCTGGCAGGCAGCTGGTTACGTCAAAAGTGCAGCTCAAAACTTCAAAACGAGCAGTGGCGCCCTGAGCGTAAAACCATCCTCATCCCCATCCCCATCTCCCTGCCCCCAATTGCTTGCATGCGCTAAAATTAAGATTTATGAAGGCTGTAAAAAACAACAGCGACGAATGACGCAAAAGGATGGGTGCGGGCGGGGGTGCCCGCCGTAACATAGCAATGAATGCGCCAAAAAATTTAACGCCCAAATGATTACAAATGAGTCGAGCAGTCGAGCAAAGTTATTCCACTCTGCTGCTGTTTCGCGTTGCTGTTTCTGTTTGTGTCATTTGGCAAAATCTGGGAAAAATCTGTTGGTGAGGGAATTGGCGGGAATGGGAAACTTTATTCATGTGATGTCATCTGAATCCGGATAACGCATTATGCAAATGATAGTTAAATAAAGTTTTTGGTTTGTATTTCCCGCCTGGCCTTGACCCAGAGGCGTTTCACGAGACTTGAAAGAAGTTTGGGGGTGAAGAATTTGTCACAAGTAAAACTAATCAAATTTTTGGAAGCTTACTGAACAGCTACGTTAATACGTTTAGCATTGTTAAGCTAGTTTAAGTGTGACCAGGTAAGTTGGAGATTTCTAAGCAGGAATTTCTTTTATACGGTCTTTCACTTTGTCTTTTGCTTAAGTTGTATTGAAGAAATTAGTGGTATTCCTGAAAGCGATTTAGATTTCAGTTTTGCGCACTGATTTGATTTAGACTCGTAAACAGCTGCTAGTGTGACCGAACATCTGTTTGAAAATTAACGCAAAAGTAGTTAGGCTATGGACAAAAATGCAGTCCATTGCAAAAACCTTTTTAGTCAAACGGTAAGCATTAGGGTTAACTCTCATCATTTCTATGCTCATTCCCTAGCTCCACCTTTGCAGTTATAGCAAAGATCTGAAGCTGGAAGATGCCGTCCACACTGCCATTCCAAGGCTCAAGGAGGGTTTCGAGCTTTGCCGATAACATTGAGGTGGGCATTTGCTATCAGAACGGATTCAAGCGTCTCGAACCTGCCTCCATCAAGGACTACTTCGCCAAAATCCCCTAAGTCCTAAGTGCGAGTTTCAAGTCTCCCTACTCTCTCTACAATTGTGATATACCTACCGGAAGAACAATACCCCTTGAAGACCCCCAAGACTTACTCGTTGCAACATTTGCTGACGATACAGCTATTATGGCGAGAGACTCGTGTATCTATGATGCCACTGATGAAACAATGGAACATTGAGCTTAACCTAGCTAAATGTGTCAGTGTAACTTATACACTTCGTCATGATGAGTGTCCAGGCGTATTCTTCAACAATCAGCTATTACGTCACTTAACTGGACATAAATACTTGGAAATATATCTGGACAAGCGCCTTATATTCGGAACCCATATCAACGCGCTTGTAAGGTCACTATATGGCAGAGTATACAAAGCTATCATATAGCTATCTACCTGCCTGGAGAAATGGGATCCAAGTATATGGAATCGCTGCGAAATCCCATCTGAGAAAGCTCTGTGTCCTTCACTCAAGGTGTCTGCGCAGATTATTGGGAGCACCCTGGTATATGTGCACAAGACATTTGGAGAATGACCTCATTGTGCCCAAGATTGGTGACGTAATCAATAAACAGGCAGGTGATTACGTGAAGAGACTAAGAAGTCACCCCCAACACACTAGCCAGAAGACTCCTGCGCAGACGAAAGAAAGCAGAAAGTAGAGTAAGACGACGCCTAAAAAAAAATTTTCCCTAGGGAACTTCCCAACAGACAAATATACTAACTTAGCAACTACCTCCCATTATATAAACTTGACACCAAACATATTTTATATCATCACAAAACAACTCGCTCATAACACTGTGCAACACTAAAAAGTTGATAGAGTCGAGACCAAAAAATTCTGAAAGGGTACGATGGTAGTACAAAAACTTTCACTGTGTTTGGTCTGGTTAGCTGGCGTTTACAAAATATTCTTAAGTAGCAATTCAAAAAAGTCACATCTTTATACTCAAAATTACAAAAATGTCTTAAAATCATCATGTTATCCCCTCATTTTGTACTGTTTTTCAACTTTGTCTTGAAAACTGTAACGAATTTGAGTAAGCAATGCAGGCAAAAAACGTAGCTTGGACTTAAATAAACCAACGATTGGTACATATCAACTGCATTCGATTGGTCCTTTGTATAGTTATGGTCCCTTAAGCAGGTAGAATTGGAACCAAAACTCGAAAAATGGCTATTTTTTGGTACAAATTGGCTGACACAGTCAAAAATTTCGATTGTTTTGTATTAAATCAAGAAAATAGTAAGAAAACATAACTTAAAAACTGCAATTAAAAAAATTTAATAACTATTACCTTTTACCGAAAATGTTCGTTTTTTCGAGTTTTTATAACTATAACTATATGAAAGATTAACCAAATAAAGTTGGTTCGTTCTAACGGTTTGTTTATTTTGGTCTAAGCTGCAACTTTGTGCTGTCCAAATTTGAAACTGGTTTCAAGATGAAGTTGAAAAACAGTTGAAAAGTGGTCAAAACTTGTAATTTTTGGGCAACTTTTGTAATTTTGAGTATGAAGATATAATTTTTTTGATTTGCTACAAAGAAATGTTTTGTAGGCCAAGCCAAGAGCAACAACTTTGTTAAAGACTTAAAAGCAAAATTCAAAATAGTTTACGAGATATGGAATCGTTCGTCCTACTCTGAAACCGAAAAGTTAGTGAGAATAAGTGAGAATATCTACACAATCTAAATTAAGTTGCCAAATTTACACAAGGTGACAGAAAATTTAGAAACAAAATACATATTAAAAATTTAAAAAAATTTAAAAAAAAAGAGTTTCAAGTCCAAGCTAAGCTTTTCTATTCGTAAATAAAAATAAAATTCGGAATTGAATGAAATTGGAATTTGGAAATGAATGAAAAGCGCAACTTTATTTGAATATTAATTGACTCCACTTAGCCCACACAAGTGTTGGGGTCGAAGATTACTTCCTGGGCCATACAACAGAGTCGGTTGGCGATATCTGGGCAAAGAGTACGTACAATGTCTCGTTACCAAGAACCGATATGAACAGTAGATCATCACGGATGGTCTGTAACAACTTAAACTTAAACTTAACCTTAAACTTAAGGTCCGACTTTCTGGTTTTGTAACTGGGATCGCGTTGATGAGAAGAACGAAATTGCCGAAGAATCCGAAGCAGAACTATGCCTGCACTAGAGGTGAAGAAACATCGATGGCAATATCGTCACTATCGATGGTAGCCCTTAACCATCGATAGTTTTTCATGACTAGATATTGGATTTTATGCACTTTTTTAAATGAAGGTTGATTGAGGTGAAAATTTGGATTTATACTAATTTAATAACCCAATTTACATTGAAAACTGCATATTCAATATATGCAAATTTTGCATATTGCATATGCAAAATATGTAATTGTATAAAATGGCGAAATTTACAAAAATTCTCATTCTTGAGCTTAGATTATTATAAAGAATATATAGATGGCATTTATAGACGGTTAAATAGAATGAAAGCAAATGAAATGTGTACCTTAAACGTTCTTAAATATTGGGAAATTTGCAAATTGTTCATTAATTTCAGATTTTTTATGAAGATTTTATGGACGGCTAGAGTACACGGGTAAATAAAGGAGATGTGTAACAAATGGTCAAGAAAATCGCGAAATGTCAAAAATTCTCATTTGAGCTTAGATTATCATAAAAAAGTGTAAGCCGGTGGGTAAATAGAAGGAGAAGATCAAATGGTCATGGAAATCGCGAAATTAGCAAAATTTTCAAAGGACCAAAGATAACTATGAAGGTTGGATATATGGCAATTGAAGGCGCGTATATAAGAGGCTTAGACCAAATACCGCGAAATTTGTCAAAATTTTATTTGAGTATTTACGAAAGCGCAGGCGTTGGTAAATAAGAGACGTAAATTGAACAGGTCAAAATTTACTAAATTTTTTTTTGACCTAATATTATTATGAAGATTTTATGGATGGCAATGTAGACGGTTAAAAAGAATGTGTAGAAGAATCGCGAAAGTGTAAATTTTTCATTTGACCAAAGATTATTATGAAGACTTAATAGACGGCAATCGTAGACGGGTAAATATAGGAAGTGTAGACCGAACTGTCCTAGAAATCACGAAATTTCCAAGATCACTATTTGAGCTTAGATTTTTTTGCGAAATTTTCAAAATTTTATGATTTTTGGGAATCATTAGGATTTGATACATGGCAATTGTAGACGCGAAAATGGTTAGATCCAACAGTCCAATAAGCTGCGAAATTTTTGAAAATTTTTTGTATAGTGTAGACTGATAAATTGACGAGTCAAGATCAAGCTGTCCAAAAATCCGGATATATGCAAAATTTTATGATTAGTTCAGATTATCATGAAAATTTATTAGTTGGCAATTAAAGACGGGTAAATAGGAGGTGTCGGTAAATGGGTTTAAAGAAATTTTATCATTTGCAAAATTCATATATGAGTTAAGACGAAGACGGGTATATCGACGGGTAAATAGGAGGTGAAGATCATACGGACCAAAAACTCGGGAAATTTAAAAAATAAAAAGTTAATGTGTTTAGATTATCATGAAGATTTGATAGATGGCAATTGTCTATTAAGCTTCACTTCTTCGAATTGTGTTTAAAATTCTAAAGGGGGCGCAGAGACGCACGCCGGTTGCCTGCTTTGTAAATATGTATTGCAAAACAGTTTGATGGCAAATATCTTAGCCATTTTTGAATTTTCGGCATTTGAATTGATTACAAGTTGAATAGGTAACGTTGACTTACAAGTTCAAGCTAATTTGCAACAAAATCAGAAAATGGTTAGCACAGAATCTTTATGTAATTACATAAGAAAAGTTTTTTTTTTACATATTTTGCATATTTTGCATATTTTTTTATGCAAAATTGTTTTTAGCGGACTTCGATCATTGATCAATAAAAATAAGATGTGTGCAATCAGAACTTAATTCGGACATGCGGTTCAAAATATGCAAATATGCAAAATCCGATGTCTATTCATGACGTTTTACTCATCACAAAAATTAACGCACAGTCGCTCGGGAAGCTTCGTGCTTATCACATCGTACGAAGGAGAGCTCCTCGTATGCCTTTTTCAAGGCACACATGTCTGACATGATAGCCTTTTTCAAGGCTCATGTTCTTTCGGTCTTCTAAAACTAAAATTTGATTTGTGAACTACATCGAAATATAACTAAGTCATCATCTTCGAAAAATGGTCAATGACCAACAATCTACTATTACAAGTGGTTTATGTGGATGCTCGTTCTAGATTTAATGTGCTTAACGCACAATGTAATAAAGACTATCTTAACCGTTGCAGACTTCAATTCTAGCACAATCCTAGGCAGTTTTATACGTTTGTTAACTCTAAACGCAAATCTTCCACTATGCCCTCTTCTGTGCGGCATGGTAATGCGAAAGCAAACACTGATCAGGCCATAGCCGATCTGTTGAGATCTGCCGAGTTTTTATATCAACCTACTCGTCTTCTAGCTTCTTTGCGAATCAACCATACCCCTAACAGTTGAATGGGTCTAATTGTATTATTAGCCCTGTAATCACTGAAAGCTCTCTCCTTTGCGATCTTAGCTCTGTTAAACCTGTGTATGCACCGGGTCCCGATGGAGTACCTGCTTGTGTACTTAGGTTTTGTGGTGATGCACTTTGTAAGCCTATTCATAAATTATTTGAATTGTCTCTTGAGTCATCTTCTTTCCCTGTGTTGTGGAAGGAATCTTATATCATTCCTCTCCATAAAAAAGGTAATAAGTCGGATGTTGAGAATTATAGAGGTATTTCCAAGTTGTCTGCAATTCCAAAAGCTTTTGAGAGAATTATGACATCTCAACTGCAAAATTTATGTAGTTCCATTATTTCACCCTATCAACATGGATTTGTGAAGCGTCGATCTACCACCACTAACTTATTAGAGCTTACATCATTAGTGATCAAAGGGTTCTTTGGTAAGATGCAAGCTGACGTCATTTATACTGATTTTAGTAAGGCTCTTGATTCTGTTAATCACTCCTTATTGCTTCATAAACTGAGTTTAATTGGTTTGCTGCTTGGCTGACTTGGATGCATTTCAGTCTTGGCGTAAAGATTATCTACTAAACCTTAACAGTTCCAAGTGTAAGGTTATGACATTTTACAGAAGCTTGCCACAATTCTTCACTTATATGCTTGATAATGTCCCACTTGAGTGCTTAAATGATTGAGCCAATGAGGTAAATGATCTTGGGGTTATTCTTGATCACCTACTTAAATTTGACTCTCATGTTACTGTTACTGTTTGTAGGGCCAGGAGTGTTCTTGGGTTTATTAAGCGCTGCTCGAAGGAATTTGATGATCCCTATCCAAAACATACCGGTCGGTACGACGCTGCATCACCAGTCGTTGATGTAGTGATGGGAGCACACTACCCGGCCTAACGACCTGCTGCATCACTTTGCGTACGTCGCTTCGCTAACGACAGCTGATGCATCACCACCTTAACGACTGGTGATGCATTGTCGGACCCAGATAAATTTTGTATAAGTTCCTGACTAAAGTCGAAAAAGGAATTGTTTGTTAAAACTTATAAGTTTTATTTGAAGTGTCTGAACTGTGGAAAAGAATATAAGACGAGCGGTAACGCCTCGGATTTGAAAGACCACTTAAAAAGTTATTTTACAGGAGTTGATGTTCCTGTTTATGAAAAAATTACGTAACGTAGATGCAACGGATTCCAATGAACTTAAAATTTTTGGAACTCACTATACATATATTTTCAAATTAACATACTATCGAAAACTAACGATAGTTATGGCTTGAAATAACTATCGCTGAATATCGATTGTGCCGACTATCGATAGTTTTCCACCTTTAGCTTGTACCTGGTAGCCCTGGGCAGTCACATCAAATATAGATGGATACTGCACTTCTCTTTGCACGGGCATGAACACCGTTTCGTATTTAACCTTCTCCTTGGATTTTGAGACTATCTTGTATTTGAGGACATCCCTGAAAGGAGATAGAAGGTGGTTTTAGATGGCGAAATCATCACATATCGATGGGTCTGCAAATCCGCAAAATAGAAACCAATCATGCCCCAGATATCGCTGGCGAAGAACCTAACGCTCAGATCACGACATATACCATCTATGCGCTGCAATTCTTCATTGTTCTGGCCATTCACAACCACCACATTAAACTGGCCAAAGAAGTCCCTAGGTTTTCTCCTTGAGTGGTTGAGTGTCGGCAGATAAAGATGCCTCTAGAGATGCCTCGTCCCTGTTGCTCCCAAGGGTCTCGCTCGCAGTAAAAGTCTTCCTCTGTGACCAGCTTGTCGTCTTTCAGCTTCACAGAGTTGACGCGGGACTGGATTACGTTCGTACATTCAATACGGAGATGAATATGTTGGCTGTACATAGGCTGGAAATATCATTTTAAGCATCTGCCGTTTCCTTTCGCTTTACCGCTGCCAACATTTTCATGCCAATCATGAGCGGTCCATCAAGTGAAACGCTCAACACCCTTGCATGAAAACGACAATGAAACGACGAGTGTGATCTCGTTGTCCTTCACCTGGAGGATGTCACTCGCTCTTGCGCCTGACCGTGTGCCCGCACTCAATCGCTAACCTGACACAACTGTCGCCTCCCTTGCACGTCCTGCTATCCGGATACTGCTGCAGCGCATGCCATCTACAAGTGGCACGCATATCTACAAGTGGAACTTCCATATCCGACCGAACACAAGCGACCTGCTACTGCTCGAGTCGCTCTTTGCTAAGCAATTGATGCCAGCCTGAGTCTACCTACAAGTTCTCGATCTCAACACAAAGTCCACAACAAGTGGCAAACAAAGCGTCACAACAAATAGCAAACAAAGTCCACAGCGAGTGGCAAACGAAAGTCCTCGACGCTTATCGATACCCATTCGAAGCAACAGCGTCAACTACGCAGATTTGTATTCGGTGCACAAGCTCAGTACCACGAATTCATCGGTTTCTACAATCAACGGAAACAGTTCGTCGACCCAACTGCGATACCAACGAAAAACATCACTGCAAGAATTATTCACAAGGTTTCCTCCACATTGGGACTTGTACAAATACTGTAGAAGCTCACCCATCACATACATACACCAAATTATTTAAATCATTCGGTCCCACATGATCACTGGAGGAGAAGTACTGTGGCAGCTCTGGCCACTTTAATCATTGTAAAGTTTTTGACTTTTTCGATCCTTAAGGCATAAGCAACGGAGTCTGGCGGCAGCATCACGCTGTATAAGAATTGTTAGCATATAAGTTATATCAAATAAAGTTGGTTACAAAACAACCAAAACCATTTGGCAAGCCAGCGCTTAGGCAGCGAACTTTCTTTTGGTCATAACTTGAGTATATTTCATCCGATCTTTATGATTCCAAAATGTCTCTAGAAGGTACGAACCATTTATATCCAAAACTGTGGTCGATATGACGTTTTTTCCAAATTTCGGGGGCAGGAGGAGGCGTGGCAAGAATGGAAACTTGATCTGCCTGCAAGTATAAGAAATATATGTACCATGTAAGTCAAACTTCTATCTCTTGCCATCTCAAGATCTGTACTGGATGGAGATCTGCACTGTCACGCGGGTGCTTGACATTCGTATGCGCTTAGATGCAGCCATCCATGTTCAGTTCTCAAAGTTCTGAGTGTGAATACCAGAATTATCAGAGCCGCATTCAGTCATAACTCTTTCAGACAATTAAACCTTGCTTGGAATTTGGTCACTGTGGTAAAGAGTGCAGCGCATTGACCTTTCACTCCCCTCTTTCTTGTGGCCCAATGCTTTTTTTTATCACTTTTCCGTTTGATTGGGCTGATGTGCGTGATGATAATGCGGCATTCAATTAACACATTTGCCAGTTTTTAAGTGCAAGTCGATTATGCTGTCAACAAATGCGGCTGACCGAAAAACCCACACATCATCATGACCTTCTCCTTCGTCCCATAACAACAACAACAGCAACAACAACAACAAGGGGTCACGCATCGTCAATCAGCCAGGCAAAAGTACAAATTCATGTGCAACTTTTCGCTCATTAATTTCAGTTTTATTTTTCTTTCTTTTCTGCAAAAGTTGAAAATTTAACGATGAATTTAATTGATTCCACTTTACCAACTGTCCACCTGCAAATCGATCAGCCGTGCATCATTGCGGTGTGTGAGAGGTGGCAATATAATTATACAATAATCTTTGATTTCGCATGTGCAAAATGCTCGTACCATTTACATTTGCCGTTCAAATTAATTAATTGCCTCCATATGCTAATTAAATAGCATTTTTATAGTGCAAAATTCCAACGTTTATATGGTTTTTTAAAGAGTAGGAGAGGGGAGGGTGGCACACACACACACGCACGCACACAGATCAGCATTTATAATGGCAAATAATAATGCACACAACTCATACCACAAGGGATTACAACGAAAGGATTTATCAAAATGAACAATGTGTTAAGCTACGGAAGGACGTTTAACTATATTTTCACATTGGCTTACGCCTTGTTCAATAGTTGTTTGACTCTTCAGAACACTTTGCTGTTTTATGCAATAAAAATTGAAATATTTTGAAATTAAATCAAGTACCAAAACGGATGTGGCTTTAAAAGAGTTAAACTATATGCAAGTCTGCCACAATTCAGTGCAAAAACATGAAAACACTTTCAGTTCGGTTGCTGTCAAAGTTTCTAAATAACTAATAACTTTTCAATGTGGTTGGTTGATTTACCAGCAGATATCAAAAGTCTCTATACCATACTCAATATGAGAGTGCAAAATGAATTTGATCCGCTTCAGCTCCTCCCCGATTCACCACAAAACATTTCCAACCGCATAATTAATTTGTTCTAAAACTGTAAGCTCTTATTAAAATTTTAATGGATTCATTTGTTGTATGTTGTTGCAATTAATTTCGTTAGCAATATAAAAAGATTAAAAACTGCATTCATAATAAGCTTACAGCTAAATATTAGAGCAACAACACACACACAAAGTGGGGCGATATGGAAAGGGGTTGACAACATTCTTTCCAGTTGAACAAAATCTAATTGCTTTTTTTCCCGTCAGAAAATTTTATTAAATTAATCAATGCAAATTGAAGATGACCCGTCAACAAAAGGGTAAATGGAGGAGAGGACTACAGCAAGCTGTCAACACACGGCAAAGGCGATGGGGGACAAACCTGATGACACAAGTGTCTAGTGGTAAAAGTTACAATGCTTCTGTTGATTGTTGTGGAGCCTTATGGAGCCATTGATGGAAGCGTGACACGAGATATGATGGGCAACAACTGGAAGTGGCTCATTGGATAGTACAAGTGAAGGCATAACAAACAGTAAGTATAGTTTTAGGTACAAATTTACTGTGCTGTACCTATCCCCCCCATACACTTTTCATACCAAAATGAAAGCATAACAACAGAAAGTATAGTTTTAGGTACAAGTTTACCGTGCACTTTTAATACCAAAATGAAACAAGTGAAAGCATAACAACAGAAAGTACAGTTTTAGGTACAAGTATAACGTGCTGTACCTATCCCCCCATACACTTTTCATACCAATATGAAACAAGTGAAAGCATAACAACAGAAAGTATAGTTTACACTCCCATACACTTTTCATACCAAAATGAAACCATAACAACAGAAAGTACAGTTTTAGGTACTAGAATACCGGGCTGTACCTATCCCCCCATACACTTTTCATACCAAAATGAAAGCAAAACAACAGAAAGTACAGTTTTAGGTACAAATATAACGTGCTGTACCTATCCTCCACACACTTTTCATGCCAAAATGATGAAAATGAAAGCATAACAACAGAAAGTATAGTTTTAGGTACAAGTACTATCCCCCATGCACTTTTCATGCCAAAATGAAAGCAAAACAACAGAAAGTACAGTTTTAGGTACAAGTTAACCGTGCTGTACCTATCCCCCATACACTTTTCATACCAAAATGAAAGCATAACTACAGAAAGTACAGTTTTAGGTACAAGTATGCCGTGCTGTACCTATCCCCCATTCACTTTTCATACCAAAATGAAAGCAAAACAACAGAAAGTACAGTTTTAGGTACAAGTATAACGTGCTGTACCTATCCCCCCATACACTTTTCATGCCAAAATGATGAAAACGAAAGCATAACAACAGAAAGTATAGTTTTAGGTACAAGTATAACGTGCTGTACCTATCCCCCATGCAGTTTTCATGCCAAAATGAAAGCAAAACAACAGAAAGTACAGTTTTAGGTACAAGTTAACCGTGCTGTACCTATCCCCCCATACACTTTTCATACCAAAATGAAAGCATAACTACAGAAAGTACAGTTTTAGGTACAAGTATAACGTGCTGTACCTATCCTCCACACACTTTTCATGCCAAAATGATGAAAATGAAAGCATAACAACAGAAAGTATAGTTTTAGGTACAAGTATAACGTGCTGTACCTATCCCCCATGCACTTTTCATGCCAAAATGAAAGCAAAACAACAGAAAGTACAGTTTTAGGTACAAGTTAACCGTGCTGTACCTATCCCCCATACACTTTTCATACCAAAATGAAAGCATAACTACAGAAAGTACAGTTTTAGGTACAAGTATGCCGTGCTGTACCTATCCCCCATTCACTTTTCATACCAAAATGAAAGCAAAACAACAGAAAGTACAGTTTTAGGTACAAGTATAACGTGCTGTACCTATCCCCCCATACACTTTTCATGCCAAAATGATGAAAACGAAAGCATAACAACAGAAAGTATAGTTTTAGGTACAAGTATAACGTGCTGTACCTATCCCCCATGCAGTTTTCATGCCAAAATGAAAGCAAAACAACAGAAAGTACAGTTTTAGGTACAAGTTAACCGTGCTGTACCTATCCCCCCATACACTTTTCATACCAAAATGAAAGCATAACTACAGAAAGTACAGTTTTAGGTACAAGTATAACGTGCTGTACCTATCCTCCATACACTTTTCATGCCAAAATGATGAAAACGAAAGCATAACAACAGAAAGTATAGTTTTAGGTACAAGTATAACGTGCTGTACCTATCCCCCATGCACTTTTCATGCCAAAATGAAAGCAAAACAACAGAAAGTACAGTTTTAGGTACAAGTTAACCGTGCTGTACCTATCCCCCATACACTTTTCATACCAAAATGAAAGCATAACTACAGAAAGTACAGTTTTAGGTACAAGTATGCCGTGCTGTACCTATCCCCCATTCACTTTTCATACCAAAATGAAAGCAAAACAACAGAAAGTACAGTTTTAGGTACAAGTATAACGTGCTGTACCTATCCCCCATGCACTTTTCATGCCAAAATGAAAGCAAAACAACAGAAAGTACAGTTTTAGGTACAAGTTAACCGTGCTGTACCTATCCCCCCGTACACTTTTCATACCAAAATGAAAGCATAACTACAGAAAGTACAGTTTTAGGTACAAATAAACCGTGCTGTACCTATCCTCCCGATACAATTTTCATACCAAAAAAGGTGCACCACATGTACCTAAGCTCTAAGTTTTTAAAGTGTTAAGCGACAGTGCAATTGGTGTAGCTCTTTAAGATTCCTTCAAGACTTTTGGAACCGGCCTTGCTGTACCCGGGCCCATGCACTTTTCTCTAAATTTGTAAACAGCTAGGTGAAAATAAGACGAATTCTGGACTTTTGAAAACAGATGCCGACTTTAAATCAGTAACTTACATATATACCGTGCTGTACCTGGCCTCATACACTTTTAATACAAAAATGTACACGTCATGTACCTAAGCTCTAATATAATTTTAAAGAGTAAGGAAGTATAATGAATGCGTACGCAGGGAATAGCCCTCTTAGCAAATCGAGAAAAGAAAATGACTCTCCATGGTGGAACCCTACCCTGGAGACACTTAGAAAGAAGACCCGAATTCTTTTTAATGAAGCCAAAAAGAATAGGGACAGGCATAAATACAAGCAGGCCCTGACACCATACAATAGTGAGATTAAGTAGGAAAGCCAAAAGAAAGAATTATTGGAAATTTTGCGAGTTCATTGAAGATACGAAAGAAGGAGCAAGATAACATAGAGTTCTGGCCCAGAGGGTAACATCTCACTAACAAAGGCTATCGTGAGCAACGAGGAGAGAGTACGTCTCTTGTTAGACCAGAGTTCCCCAGCGATAGCCCCTGGGGCACGAACCTGATCGCCAATTCACACCGAATGCTTGCCGAAGTCATGCATCACTGTGTGTTAGAGAGAAACACAGTCATATTTTCGCTCTCTCTCTGCTTGGGGAACCCTGTGTTAGACACTCACTTCACGGGAAATATCCCCGTGGAAGAATGTGACGACCAAGAGTACTGCTATCACCCTCGTTTCTTCAACTGGGCTGAAGCCAAGAAAGTTGACTTGAGTGGGCAATTGGAACATTCCAGCATAGCAATAATCCTGCATTCCGGCGGGAAGGAGAGGACACACTTCTTGGTAGAAACCAAGTCGCAATGTATCCGTGTATGAGAAAACGTATTGCATGTACCTAAGCTCTAAGATATTTTTAAAGAGTTAGGTGGACGTGCAATTGGTGTAGCACTTTAAGGTTTCCTTCAGGACTTTTGAAACCAGCTAGCGAATTCAAATAAGAAGTTTCTCTTGTTAGTTTGTAAACAACTAGGTAAATGTGCAATTGGTGTACCATATTAAGATTAACCCTGTACATTTGGTATCAGCTAGTGACTTCAAATCCGCAGAGAAAACAAGTTTTAGGTACAAGTATACCGTTACGTACCTGAACCCATACACTTTTCATACAAAAATGTACACAACATGTACCTAAGCTCTAAGATTTTTAAACAGTTAGGTTAACGCACAACTGTTGTAGCACTTTAAGATTCCCTCAGAACTTTTGGAACCAGCTAGCGACTCCAAATAAGAGGTATACCGTGCTGTACCATAGCACATGCTCCTCAGGTGGTATTTCAATTGGTGTACCATACTAAGATCAACCCTAGACATATGAAATCAGCTAGCGACTTCAAATTAGTAAAGAAAACAAGTTTTAGGTACAAGTATACCCAGAAGTACCTGAACCCATACACTTTTCATACAAAAATGTACCCAACATGTACCTAAGTTCTAACTTTTTAAACAGAAAAATATGTAAATTGTTGTATAGGAGCTGTTTTACTGTACCTAAGTAAATTATCATTAATTTCATTAAGCTTTGGACAAATAAAAGAATCGTTTCTCAATTAAAAACTAGGTACCAGAGAATTGAGTACAGCACCTTAACCGTTATCCAAAGTATGTAAAACTACTTAAAGATTCTTCTAGCAGTTAAATGATAATTTTGTACACACCTAATTCCAAATGTCTTAGTTAAGTTACCTTTAATGTATCTCCAATACATTTCCATCCAAACGCAAATCTCGCCTATCGGCTCACTCTGTCATCTCGCCTAAAGCATACCATAAATAGAAAGCAAAAACTGAACTAAGCGCAGGTAAATTTAATTATGCCACAGAGCAACGAGAAAGGAAACACAGAGACACAGAGAGAGAGAGAGTGAGTGCGGGATGGAAAAGTTTTAGAAATATGGCTCAAGCGTTTATTTTTATTTTTGTTCATTTTGTTTCCCAAAAATTTGTGCTTGTTATCTAATTTTTGCTTACTTTTTTTTCCAGTCTGCTTTCCCATTCTTGACTCACATTTTGTTGTTTGGCGTGTTTTGTGTGTCACTTTGTGTGCCTTAAGCTGCACGTTCTGCATTTTTTCAAGCATCAATTAAACTGGAAAGAAAAAAAAAAAATACAAAAAGCTTTTGCAACTAGAATAGGTGAGAGATGGCAGATGGGATAAAAAAAAAAAAAAAGGTTCAGAAAGAGAGAGAATGAGAGCTGGATGGAGTGGTTGCCACTTGCTGTCCAGTGGGGCCAGCGACAGTCGTCCTTATTATCTACGACTAAGCCAACTGAAAGGCAAAACATCAAAAGATACTGAACTTTTATGATCAGCGAACCTGAAGGGCTTAACATTTTTGCGCATCAAAGAGGCAAAATTCAAATAGCGAGAATTGTACAAATATGTACAAAAAAAAAATATAAGTTCCAGAGCCCTTTAAATTTTCAATCAAAACTGTACCTAATATGTAATTAGAGTCTGAGATAAGTGTAAGAGTTTGATTTCTTAGCGTGTAACCTTTATTATACTCTGTACCGAAGGTACATATACAGATATCTAGTTATTATTTATCGATTTACTGAACGAATGATAAAGATCGGATGAACGATACTCAAGTTATGAGCAAAAATCGGCCAGTTAACACCCACCACCCATAATAGTGGATGGGAAGTGGGTGGGAAGAGGGTGGGAAGTGGATGGGAATTGGGTGGGAAGTTGGTGGTAAGTGGGTGGGATAGTGGATGGGAACTGGGTGGTTAGTGGGAGGGATGTGGGTGGCAATAGGTGGGATGTGGGTGTAAAGTGTGTGGGATGTCGGTGGTATGTGGGTGCGAAGTGGACGGAAAGTGGGTGGGAAGTGGGAGGGAAGTGGGTGGTAAGTGGGAGGGAAGTGGGTGGGAACTGGGTGGGTAGTGGGTGGCAATTGGTGGGATGTGGGTGGTATGTGGGTGGTATGTGGGTGGTATGTGGGTGGTAAGTGGGTGGGAAGTGGGTGGGAAGTGGGTGGAAGAGGGTGGGAAGTGGATGGGAATTGGGTGGGAAGTTGGTGGTTAGTGGGTGAGGAAGTGGATGGGAACTGGGTGGTTAGTGGGAGGGATGTGGGTGGGATGTGGGTGGTATGTGGGTGCGAAGTGGATGGAAAGTGGATGGAAAGTGGGTGGGAAGTGGGTGGTATGTGGGTTGGAAGTGGGAGGGAAGTGGGTGGGAACTGGGTGGGTAGTGGGTGGGTAGTGGGTGGGAAGCTGGTGGTTATTGGGTGGTAAGTGGGTGGGAAGTGGGTGGGATGTTGGTGGGATGTGGGTGGGAAGTGGGAGGGAAGTGGGTGGGAACTGGGTGGGAAGTGGGTGGGATGTTGGTGGGGTGTGTGGATGTGGGATATTGGTACCATACTGATAAATGCTATATTGATGACGACGCAGCGTCGCGTTCTATGCTAAAGCAATACAAAAATGTACACAGCGTGTACCTTAGCAATAATTTGTAGAAAGAATAAGACACTAAAAAAGCAACTGCAGGAAACACGTCATTCAAATCAATCAACTAACATTGGTACATCCACACTTCAAGCCGTTATCATTCCAAAGTATCTGCTTACCTCAGGCACAGCTCCAATGCTGTTTCCGCCTTATTAATCCTCACTAAATGTCTGTAATCCACACATTCACAAAACGTTTACGTTTGTCCAAAGTTTGCCCAAATTCAAGTACTCAAGTTCAAAGTACCTAAGCTGTACCCACTTCCATCTAATGGCCCTGCAGAAAAGTACCCAAAGTGTACCCAACTCAAATAACCATATTTAGTTTATTTGGCAAATACAAATTAGCTCGCCCAAATCGTTGTCAAATACTTAATAACCAGCAAAAATCTTTGCAAATCCTCACACAATTTACCATATTAAAAAGCCAAACCGATTTTAATTTAATTAAATGCCAAAAATGCTTAGCCACATGCATAAAATATGCACGAGTATTCATAAAACGAGCTTAAAATCAAACGAAAGCTCTTCTAAATGGACGCGAAACGGAAACCACGAAAACCACATGCCGGAAAACTAGACCAAACGAATGGGATGAGATGAGAATCGCTGGCACCTGGCACCTAGCTAACTCGTTAGCGCTTAGCGGCAGGCTAAATGATATGGCCAATATCAATATTGACATTAATTTGGCTACATGAGTTGGGGCAGTTGGCTGTGTTGGGTTTAGTGAAAGTGGATGAACGAACCTAAATCCATGGTATATCAATTTTTTTTTTTGGTTTTTTTTTGTGCCGCCAAACCAAAAGAAGTAAGAAAATGAAAAATGAAAAATGCGCAACGTTGTCTAGTGTAAGTTGCCACAGTTGCTGCGGCGCCCGGGTAGCATACAGACATAAATTTTTTGTATAAAACCAACTGGGCGTGAACTCGACGGTTTGGATATCGTGGAATGGTTACTGGGCCTATCGATAGTCTCAGTCTGCTACATCACAAAATATAAGTTTATTTTGCATCACGGTCGCCACATTTTGCAAGCAATTACAAAGATAATGTTGTAATATATAATAATGTCACAAAGTGTAACTTTTGGGCTCAATTCTTTGCATGTACTGGAAGTTTGCATCAACAAGCAAGAACTGCCATAAAAAATCAACAATAGACTCTTTAGGCAGCAATTTTCGTTGCTTGCTAAAGCATAAAAATAGTGTTGGGCAAACTTTCTGCCCAAAATATATGCTAAAACCTGTGTACCAAGCTGTACCATGCTCCCCTTAGTTGCCATAGAAAAATGTACCTAAGGCGTACCAAATATAAATTCAAGTTTTATGCCCCAGGGTATCAATTTTATGCATCAGCCACAATATTTTCAACCAAAGGCGTAAACTAAATGCAAAGACTTTTGGGGGGGGAGCCAGGTTTGCCAACTAAAAAGGAACAAGCAAGAAAAAGAGAGAGAGAGAGAGAAAGAGAGAGGTTATTATCATGTTAAAAATGCAAAATGCAATAAGTTAGCTGGCAAACCGCGTTCTGGCCAACGGGTTGCGGTTCCTGCCTCCTGCTGAGCAGAGATTTATTTATATGTACCCATTTTAGGGGAAAAGGCGGAGCAGACAATGTGTCATCAGCGAAAGGCTATTTAAAAATTCTTGCCACGCCCCACTCCTTTAACGTCCCCCCCACACACACACACACACACACAAAGGGTCATTATCATTATCAGGTTTGTTGGTTAGTTTGGTAATATTCCAAAATGTTTTGAGTGCAGGGCGAGCAACCATTTGGAGCCTTCATTAGGGGGTAATTTTGAATGCCATTTGCAGCGCGCAGGGCAAAAGAAATATGCGAAATGGCAAGTTAATGGGTACACTAGAATAGCACAAAGAAAACCCTTAACATTTGGTGACCCCGTCGACCAATAGCTTAATTTAACCCACTTATACTTACAGACTTCCAGCCGTTCTCATTCCAAAGCATCTTCTTACCTCAGGCACAGCTCAAATGCCATTTCCGCCTCATTAATTCTAACTACATGTCTGTAATCCACACATTCACAAAACGTTTCCGTTTTGTCCAAAGTTCGTCCAGGTTCAAGTCCGAGTTACATTTCTACCAAAGGGGTGTCACGGTCGCCATATGGTTTGGGTGTGAGAAGTGAGCTGGTTTGATTGGTTGCGTGTGCAGCACACGTTCACGTTTCATGTGTTAACGAGTTGGAAAAATTATTATTACATTATTATTTTGTCTGCGAGTGATTCAACACAAAAACACACCAACCTCCCCCCACCCCCCACCCATTCTTCGCACCGCAGTGAGCTTACAATAACAATAAATTTCAATTTTTCACACTCACAGAAGTAAACGTTCACATGGTCTAGAGCCAACCCTTAAGCAGCCAGTGTTTCAGCAATTTATGCTCTTTACGCGCTTTTGCTAAATAAATTTATAATGCACACACACACACAAATACAGAGAAATACCAACAGAACAGACCCAACCAACCAACCAGACAGGAACTTACAGTTGCATAGCACCAAAAACTTTAGCGAGTTTTAGACCTTTTTGTCTTGGTTTACAGCAGCACCCCCCACCCCCACCCTCTTTCACCGTTAACAGTGAAACCTTACAATAGATGGAAAAGTTAGGGCAACGCTTATTTTCCATAGGCAAGCCACAAGTCTTGGATCAGCTTTGAACAGGTAGATACCGAAGAGATCTGGATCTTCGGATCCGCTCGACATGCCTCTGTCAAAGGGCTCTGGTACAGCACGGTATACTTCTTATTTGAAATCGCAAGCTGGTTCTTAAAGTCCTCAGGGAATCCTCCACATAACTCTTACAAACTTGGCCCATAGGTACATGGAGTGTACATTTTTGTATGGCAAGTGTATGAGGCTTGGTACAGCGCGGTATTTTTATGCCTTTGGTAGTTTCAGAAAGTGCAAACATACATTATTTTTGTTATATTGAATCTTATATGGTTTACTTCATAAGATGATTAGTGCATTTGATTGTTTCTTTGAAAAACGTGCAGAACCATGAATTTCTCTTAGGAAAGTTTTCAAAAAGTTTAATTCATTCCCATACGCTTTACTGTACCTACGCATTCACATTGCTGCAGTGGTGCAAACCATTTTGCGTTCTGTTTGGTTATCCTTACTTTAGATACATTTGTATCTACGATAAGTTTACTTCTTGCATGTGGCTCTGTTCTCGGTCTGTCCGACGGACTCTCTCTCTCTTCCTATCTCTGGGTGAATATACGAACATTTTCTTGCAATTAAAATTTGTTGCTTTTGGGGTGTATCATAATTTTATAAGTTTTTGGGTGCCGTCGCGTGGCAGACGTTGTAACATTTTAACAAATTACAAAAAGCTTTGTGCATATGTTGAGTATAAATGTAGGTACGCATATATATTTTAGTGAAATATTAGGGACAAGTTTTTGCTAGGGAATATTTTTAAAGCTAACAAGAATTCCCCATTCAATGATTTAGCACTCATTGTTTGTGTGTGTACGACTTAGCGCTCTTGGCTTTTGGTTCTGATTCACTTAGCATACCACTTACATAAATATGTACATATGTACAAGTGTGTACCCAACCCATATAGACATACATACATATTTCTTACAGCATTTCCTTGTGTACGCAATGTCCAAATGTTATGCAACAAATTTCATTAATCTGTGATTTTGGTCGAGTGTCTGCAGTTTATAAAATTATAATTATGCATACAAAATGGTCAGACCAATATGCTGGGGCCAGACTGAGGTCGGACAACAGGCGACTTAAAAGGTTTGTCAGAGCTTCTCTGGCATCTGTGGCTCTTAATGCGACAGCTGGGATTAGACACTGAGAGAAAGAAGTTACAACATTTATGAAGAATTTTGATGCACAAGACAAGATTTTACTTAGCACAAAAAAAAAAAAAAACAACCAACTAACTTGGTTGCTAATATTTTACAATTTCTAAAGCTTAATTTGCGCATTTGCTTCTTAGACCCCTCGCACACAGACAGCGAAGCGGGGCAGAGCTACCAGAGCTTATGAATTTTACATACAAAAACCTACGCTCAGCTAAGCTGTTGATGTGCGGGCTCGCTATGTGTTCTGTGCGTTTGATATGCTCCACTCGGCTATCTGTGTGCTGTAGCTGAATTTCATAAGCAGAATATCTCATGCTGAAATTTGTATAAGTTTAATTCTCAAGTCTTTATTCAGCCAAGTCGACCGTTTAAATAGAGAATTTGACTAGGGCTTGAAGTGTGAAAAGCAACAACGTCTGCTGATGAGTGAATTGTGGTTAATTCCGAAACAGCCTGTCCAGACTTACCAATTGCAATTCCGAAATGTTGTGAATTTATCTCTGTCTAAAAATGGCATAGATTTGTTTTAAATTAAAATCAATCCTGACCTTTGAGCCAGCACAAACAAAAACTTTGACTAAATCAAAAACAGGTCGCAAAAACCAGTTATAAATATTTTTCTAACTTAGCTGTAGAAATTTTGGGAGTCTCGGAACACAGATTTGTTGTACTGATTCCTGAGAATCTTTTGTTCTTTTTCCGCACACTTTTGTTGACATTTCGATGACACCTCAAAGTTTTGGATGGATAGTTCACGTCATTCAGTTCACATCATTTTCGGGTAGGTGGTGTTGGATAAACCATGCTTTAAAAGGCATTTAAAGAGTACCTTACCAAGGTATATTTTTTGACATTTACCTTGTACATTACCTAGGTAAGAAAATTGAATACCTTTCCAATCACTGTTCATACACTGCTCGCCACTTGAATAGGACACCTCTAAAGTCGATTTTCTATAGTTAATTGCTGCTAAACCAAGCCATCTAGGAAAATAAGTTTTGTTTTCTTATAAAGTTTATTTAAAAGTAGTAATTAGACGAAATTTACAAAATTATTCAAAAGTTGTAAGTATACAAAGAACATTGTTAACCAATAAGTAACAAATTTTGGAGTCTTCATTTTGCACCACTTGAATAGGACACTTTATCTAAAAACCATTTAAGAATATTTCAATCCTTTTCAAATAACAATATTACTTAAATAAGAAATTACTAACATGTTTTTAAACCAAAAAAAGTTTTTAATAGTGTGTTGAGCCTCCTTTTTTCTCCAAAACCTCACACACTCGGTCTGGAAGGGATGCATACAATTTTCCCAAATAATTCAACGATATCGAGCCCCATGCTAATTTGATAGCTGCAATTAGTTCGGGAACGCTCGAATATTGCTGACCTGATCCATACACTTCACGTGTTAGCCATCCCCACACATTCTCAATGATATTCAAGTCCGGTGAATAGGGTGGCCAGTTTAATAACTCCACGTTTTAGCTCGCTATATACGATTTAACAATCCGGGCCGTATGTATAGGGGCATTATCATGTTGATAAATCCATTTTAGATTTGCAAAATGAGTTTGGATGTGTGGAAAGGCCTCTTTCAATATACCATTAAAACACAATGCATTCATGGTGGTTGGAATAAATTTAAGCTCACAGGTGCCATAATAGGAAATGGCCCCCCATACCATAATACCTCCAGCACTGCTGTGCAACTTATCAAGATGGTGTGGTTCTTTTCGAAGATCATGAAAATAGTAGCTGTAGCCATCGGGGCCTCCCAATTAAACTTTTTTTCGTCCGAAACGACAACACGTTGCCACTCCGAAGTCCAGGTGACATGTGCGCGCGCGAAATCAAGGCGTTGTAACTTCCGAGCCGGGTTAAGAGGTGGCTTCTTCTTGATTTTTAGTCTCTTCAGGTGTGTAGCATTATTAATAACACGACGCATGGCTGTCAAACTTGCTTTAACGTTGCATTTTTCCCTTATCTTGGCCAAAGAGTCGTGCGAATTGGAAGCTTCTCTTAATATAAGTCGCTTGTCCGAGATGGTAAGCACACTGTGGGTGCGGCCCTTCATGTTTTTACCATAATTAGCCTCATTATTCAAAAAATTTGTTATGGCGTGACGGCTCCTGTCGACTTTTTTTTGCTATTTTGGCAATACAAAGGCCAGAATCCTTGTAAGCTTGGATTTTTCCTTTCTCCGACTCAGATAATGAAGTGCCACGCCCCATTTTAATTATTTTAAATTTTATATACACTTCAATTAAAGCAAAAAGTTTAAGTAAACCAAAATTTGTGTGCACGTGTCAACGATACCGACCAAATAAAATGCATGTTCTATTCAAGTGGCGCAAAAATTCAATGGAATTTTGCTCACATAAAGTGCAAACAACTTTATAACGGTTCTATTCCAAAACTTGGAATATACCAGAAAGAGCGAAGAATGCTAGCACAAAGATAATATGCAAAAAATACCGTTATTCTACCATTTCGTTTTCAAGTTACGAGCAGTTTTAAAGAGAGCTTACAGGGTGTCCTATTCAAGTGGCGAGCAGTGTATCTGGAAAGCCATCTTAAAGCTACCATTGAAAACAAAAAAGTTTTTCTCACTAGAACTACTTTTTCGACCGATCGTTCCTATGGCAGCTATATGCTTTAGTCATGCGATTTGGATCAATTTTTGGCAGAATTGTGTGGTAGCATATAATATTGCTCAATAACAAGTTTTGGAGCGATAGCATTGAAAACAAAAAAGTTTTTCCTACTAAGACTTTTTTTTCAGAACAATATTTTGTATGGCAGCTATACTATATAGTTGTCCGATTTGAATAAAACTTGGTTGAATTGTGTACATGCAGAGAAAACTGATAAATACGAGGTTCGGGGACGTGCGCGTTGAAGACAAAAAAGTTTTTCTATCTAAGACTACTTATTCGACCGGTCGTTCCTATGGCAGCTATATGCTATAGTAATCCGATTTGGATCAAACTTAGCAGAATTGTGTGGACGCATATAATATTGACCAGTAACAAGTTTGGGAACGATAGCATGGCAAACAAAAAAGTTTTTCCTACCAAGACTTTTTCTCAGAACTATCTTCTGTATGGCAGCTATTCTATATAGTTGTGCGATTTGAATAAAACTTGTTTAACTTATGTAAAAGCTTAGAAAACTAATAAATACGAGGTTTGGGGATGTGCGCGTTGAAGACAAAAAAGTTTTTCTCACTAAAACTACTTTTTCGACCGATAGTTCCTATGACAGCTATATGCTATAGTCATCCGATCCGGCCGGTTCCGATAAATGTGCAGCGTCTTTGTACCAAAAGACTTCGAGCTAAGTTTGGTTAAGATAGCTTTTAAACTGACGGTGGAGATCGCATAGAGACAGGCAGACAAGCGGACGGACGGACGGACATGGCTATATGCCCGTCATGCTGATCAAGAATATATATACTTAATGTGGTCGGAGATGCTTCCTTCTATGCGTTACAAACATTTGGACAATTTTAATTTAGCCTCTACAAGGTTATAAAAATGAGTATTAATAAATCGAAACTTTCCTTTTATGTTCAATCGAACCGAGGTTCGAACCAAAACCTTGCGTTCAGGGGTTCCAGGAACCGGTCCGCTAACCGAAAATTTGACTTCACAGTGGACTCGAACCGCCGGACCGAACCCTTAAGATAATTTTTACATTGCCACCCATTCGAAACATTCGGATTTACGGCCGCGCTAGTTCAAATTTTCTAATTTGGACATTTATTTTGCATTGGGTATAAACCCTTGCAAAGGGTATTATAATTTTGCCCAGAAGTTTGCAACGCATAGAAATATTCATTTCCGACCCCATAAACAATATATATTCTTGATCAGGGCGACGAGCTGAGTCGATTGAGCTTTGTCCGTCCGTCTGTCTGTCTGTCTGTCTGTCTGTCTGTCCATCTGTCTGTCCGTCTGTCTGTCCGTCTGTTTCTACGCAAACTAGTCTCTCAGTTTTAAAGCTATCGAGCTGAAATTTTGCACAGAGTCTTCTTTTTACTGCACGCTGTTAATATGTCGGAACCGACCGGATCGGATGACTATACCTTATAGCTGCCATAGGAACCATCGGTCAAAAAATGGGTCTTAGTGAGAAAAAATATTTGTTTTCAAGTAAATCGTTCTTAAGGTCGGTGATTATTAATATTAAACGCTTTCAAACTAATTTGAAAAATTTGGTCGAAATCAGATGACTATATCTGCAGGCTGCCATAGGACTTATCGGTCGGAAAATGAGTCTTAGTGAGAAAAACTTTATTGTTTTCAATTTTATCGTTCTTAAACTTGGCGATTGTTAATTTGATATGTTTTCAAAAAGATTCGCGAAATTTGGTCGAAATCAGATGTTCATCTGACGGAAAATCGATTTTAGTTACAAAAGTTTTTGATTTTTATCCAAGCGTTCCTAAACTCTGTCATTTCAAAAACAGCTTTTGCAAGGGTTTAAAAATTTCGGCACAGACGAAGTTAGCTTGGCCTTCTCTTTTTTTTGATAAAAGTGCCTTTAGATTTCTTTTACTTTTGCTAACTCAAATCTTTCTGAGGGTAGAAATGGTCAAAAAAGAATGCACAAGAAACCATGAGAAACTATGTGATTGCAATAAACTTAAAGTTTTTCTTCTCATTAAACTGGAAACCACATAAAAAGTATGATGGAACAAAATGTCGCATGCGACATGTAGCGTGCGTTGAATGCGTTGGTTTTGTTGTACTTATCTTGAAAACGAACAATTGCCCACAATCAACTTTAGCACCTATTATAGTGCTAATCAAGAGCTATAAGTTTCGCCTTTTGTCAAAATAAAATAATGTTTTGGCATATGTTTTTCTTCACTTTGAATTCGTACGAATGTAGCATTCGACATTTGAGAAATGCCCATCAATACATAATAAACAAACAAAATAATGTTTTCAATACACAGCAGAGTGCTTTTTCAAACAAAACCATTCGTCGCCAGCAACAAAATCGCCAATCATATGTAAAATTGTTATTGCTTTAGTTTAGCCACAACCACAAGGGCACCACTGGTAGGAGTGAGTTAATTCTTTGTAAATCTACATATTGTACATTTAAAACTTTCATTTCACTCGGCAGAGATTTGTTAAAAGATTCGAGCTCTAATACCGATATACTTACCCAGAACTACATGAGTAATCGAAAGTAGTATAAAGTAGACTATTTTCTGGTGTACAATTTATAATGAATAACCTGAAAATTTGTCCATTTTAAAAACTTGAATTAAAGTGCGATTTGTTGGCCAGGTTTATGTCGCAGTGTATGGCACATGCAGATGCATACGCTTTGGGTATGTTAATGCCAGTTTATGCGTCTAAAATAATGTTAAGCATTTGTGCCCAGACTCCGTCTCACACACACACACACACACACACAGCACAGAGAAAGATCCATGTTGATGATGGCTTAGGCTCATTTATAAATCGACGACAGTAAATTATAAATGGCATTACTTGGCATCAAGTATTAAGGCATTTTCCAAGGGCTTCTGCCCTGAGTCTACTTATAGATGCACATATCAACACATGAATGTTGCAGTATATTAAAGTTCAACAGGGGGGAATGGAGGACGAGTAACAGCTGTCATTGTCAATGTGAAGGCGGTGTAGGGTGCAAATCCCAACAGACACACACACACACACACACGTTTGTAGAGAAAAAATGGTGAAAATCCTGGGAGCCAGGAGGCGCTACAAAAACAAACAAGTTGCACACGGGCAAGAATTTGCTTCGAGTTGAGTGGAGTGGGGGTAGAACCAAAGATGCGGCGCAAGTTGTACGAGTTGCGAGGACATGGTCGGATGGCTTAGGAAGTAATTTCAGCACTGTAAATCCTTTTGGAAAATTATAGCGACAGTCAGCTTGTAGTTAGTGGCAGACGAAGAAGCTATCATAAGATCACACACACACACACACACACACACACACAAGCTGCCTTCAAGTGGTAGGAAAATTGCAGAATTGAGATGGCAATGTGGAAAAACGCACGCACATGCCGCGACACAAAATTCATATGACATTTTGGCAGACTCGCAAGACCAAGCCAGAGTCAGAGCCGCAGGCTGAAGTCACATAAATTTGCTGGGCGCTCTAGCAAAAAAATAATGCATGCATTTCCCAATTTCCAAGTGCTTGCATGTAAAATATGTGCGGCAATTCAAGTCAACGTCTGTATGTCTGTTTGTAGATACATCTGGCTTAGATTTATATTCCTATTTGATTTGGTACATGTGCATGTGTCCCACTCTCTCTCTCTCTCTCTCTCTCTCTCTCTTGCTCTAAGTCATTGGCAATGGCAACTTAAGACTCGATTTGTGGTCGCTCATCCAAAGCGACATTAGAAATATTGATACATAAATTGATTGAGATCAAAATTTAAATCATATTCCAGCCAAGAAACGGTAACTATCAAATCGAGCTTGCATATCTATTTTCGTTGCAAATTCTTAAGGCACTGCACAAAGCTGAAATTTGTTTAAAATGGGCACTCAGTACATTTTTTTTGACACCCCACGCGTGATTCGTAACATGTGGCAACACCGAAAATGCTCTGTAAGCTTTGCCATTTCAACATGAATCCAATCATTGAAATTTATTATCAAAATTTGTGCACTGTAAGAAATCGAAAAATTTGAAAAATTCGAAAAACTGTCTTCAGCGACGAAGCTCATTTTTGGCTCAATGGGTACATCAACAAACGGATTTACCGACTTTTGGTCTGACGAGCAGAACCAGAGGCAGTTCAAAAGCTACCAATGCACCCTGAAAAATGCACTGTATGGTGTGGGTTTATGGGCCAGCGGCATCATCGCAACTTGACAGTCAATGTATCAAACTACCGTGCGATGATTACCGACTTTTAGAGCGAACCTTTTTAACGGACATTCGGACGTTTGTTTGAGGTACTAAAACAAGAAAATTTGTTAATAGTGACTTAACAGTGACTCACGGTGACTTGCGGTGACTTAATAGTGACTTAAAAGTTACTTAAAAGTGACCAAACTGTGACTTAACAGTGTCTTTACAGTTATTTTAACAGTGGGTTAGCACTGACTTCACAGTGCGTTAACAGTGGGTTACCAGTGGGTTCACAATAAGTTAACAGTGGGTTAACAGTGAGTTTCATTTTAGTATATATCTTATATGGGTGGCTGGACATCGCAACATAGCAGGAAATGAGTCTGCGGACAAACTGGCCAGAATAGATACCACCATCGAGCTCCTTTCAGAGAAGAGCACGATGGGGATGCCTATGGCAACATATAAGCTTCACACTAAAAGCTGAAACAATTCGTCACGCTAGGAATCGGTGGAAAAACCCTTTCCTTCTGTGCACTACACACTTTTACGTCATAGAAGGGACCACATATAACTTCTGGTGGGGACCCTCACGGGTCACAGTCTTATTGGCAGACAGCGTCACTTACCAGGACTTCTGCAGAAGTTGCGGATACGAAGAAGAGGAGGAATCGGTACAACACCTTGTTTGCCATTGCCCCGCCTTGAGTGAAAGGAGACTCAACCTCTCGGAGACATCCGGGCTAGAGATTCCAGCACTACTCAAATTCATTCTTACCACACAATGGTTCAGTAACGAGGATCCTCCTGAGCATTAAAAAGTGTTATTAGGGAATAAGAATGGCATCGGAATGGGCCCAAAGTGGCCTAAGTGAAATCGCAACCTAACCTAACCTAACAGTGAGTTAACAGCTGGCTAACAGTGAGTTAAAAGTGGATTAACAGTGAGTTAACAGCTGGCTAACAGTGGGTTAAAAGTGGGTTAACAGTGGGGAACAGTGGAAGAGGGGAGGTGTCAGATGGTTGTGGGAAAGGGGGTTGGATTGAGGTGTAAAAGGTGGTAAAGAGGAGGTGAGGAAAAAAGGAAAGCAAATTTAAATTGTGAATTCACTGCCATAAATTATAATGTTAATTTCATTTCCATTATCGTTTCCTCACTTAAATATCAAATCTGCTGGCGTTCTTAAACATGGAATTAAGAAGCAAAACCATAACAGAAACGCATGGCCGTTCGCGTTCCTCAGCTTAATTACACATCTGTCAGAGTCCTTAAAATCAATGATTTTCCTTTCAAAAATTCAGTTAGACAATGAACTACAAACCTTAACAGTCTACAGCAAAAGATGGTCCAACAACTTATGTCGCTTTCAATCATATACTCTATACCAAGCATGGCCAAAAGCAGCATACGGCAGAGCACTTACCAATATTCACAAAGAAAAGCAAAGAAATTGGGTAAGGCAACATCAAAATCACATGAAATTGTTGTTGGTCAGTTTGATTGCTCGCGCAAACACCAATCAAAGAAGAAGAAAGAAGAAGAAGAAGAGAACAAAACCAGTTTTTGTTCTACGCGACGCTTACACACGAAATCGTTTGCATGTGTGTCGTTTCGTATACCTCAACAAAAACAAAACGTTGCTTTATACAGTCAAAACTATATTTCCTTTATTTCAGAAATCATAGTCCAAAATTTGTTCAAAATTAGTTATATTTTTTGCTATTTCAAGGTTGCGTTTATCCAATCGCATAAAAACAAATGTGTCTTTTTGACAGTATTTAAATTTACAATCAGATTTATCGTCGTAAAGTGCTTCGCTCGTACCGACATGTGATTTCAACAATACGGCGCCACATGACTCACAGCACGCGAAACCATGGACCAATTGAGAGGCGAGCTTGGTGACGTTTTGGACCAGTCCAGACTATTTTTTTGTGGGGCTACATGAAGTCTTTTGTGTACAGGGTTGAGCCAGCCCTATACAGATAGACAGCGGAACAAGTGATCAACCGCAAGAGTCATTGACAGTTTTAAGGCAAAAATGTCTAAAAGATTAGGAAATTGTATTAGAAAAATCAACTATATGAAAAGTCTTGCATCGTTCCAGCAAAGTAGGATGTTTCTAACTAACTCTTAAAGGACAGTTATCTATCGGGTTTCACATCTGCTACATAAAGCTATCCGTCACATAAGCTAGCAAATAGCAGAGTAAATTGTAACTTTATCCGACACATAGCAGCTATCTTAAAGAAAAGAAATTGGCCCTTAAGGCAAGCAATGTTGTTTTCGACATCAGTTCCCCGAAACTTTAACAAATCAAACCAATTAGTTAATTTTTAAAAGAGATTTCAACATCCGTTTATTCGACAAACAGACAGACAGCCGTGCCTTGGTGCACCGGTGGGGGGGAGACCCCTAGTCTATTTCCTCACTTTCAGATGAATCATCACTAATATAACTTGAAGTTTCAGTAGTCTCATCATCCCCCTCATCAGAGTCGATCTCACTCTCCAGGTCGTATGGATGATTTGGCGTACCAATTAATCCATCTTGTTCGGTCTTCAACAGTATATCCATGAAATTGAACGCATCCTGTTCCAGGTACATTATTTCCTGCTGATCCTCTTTGATTCCTTGATAATTCTCCATGACTTCATTTTCCAAATTCTTTACATAATTCATATCCGTCTCTTTAATATTGACAATATTCATGATAGTTTTCATAAACAGCTGGGAGGTAACAGGATCGTTCATCGATGGGATCTCACGCTGCAACTCGTGCATAATGGTTTTCACAATGGCCGCTAATATGGCGGTATGCACTTGCTCAAATATAGATTTGTTATTATTACTATTGGCTTCAGACATATTTAAAAAACAAAAGATTACAAAATAGACTAAAAAAAAAAATTTCGAATTTAGTTAAAAATTTGTGTGTGGAAACACAACTTGACTCGTCAAGTAATAAGGAGAAACTGATGCTGAGAGGTAGAAAAATTAGTTATATGGGGCTAGGGAATTTGAAGGCAAAATCAGGGTATACTTGGTATACAAATTTTGAAAAGAAAACAACCGAAATCTCATTAAACTATTTAGGAATAGCGAATTGCTTAGCGAAAGTCTGTAAGCAAGTGCATACATATATGGAATTACCTAAATACATACAAGCGCTTATAAGTGACACTTTTGTCGCATTGAATTATACCATTAAATACATTTCAACTCAAGCGCACCAAACATTGATTCGCGTGTGTAATCTGAGATCTCTTGTTTATCAGACTTGCATACATACTTACGTACATATAGTAACCAAAACCAAAACCAAAAACATTTTGAAGTCCAACAATTCAGTTCGGTTGGGCCGAAGCAACGAGATGGTCAAAGTTGACATAGGCTGGGTAGTCACTCAAAAGTCGCAACATTCAAGCAGCAGTGCAACTTTCATTGGTGTAACCAATGCGGGTTTGTTGTGAACGCAGCTTCGACAATGCTGCTATTAGATGAGACATAAATCCAAGTTCATCCGGCTTGAAAGACCAATGAATTATTTGTTTCGTACTTTTTCGTCTTATTTTATCCGACTCGAAGGACCAATGACCAAAAAGTTGCTATTACAATTACTTTACAATTACTGATAATCCAAATACTTCCTTTAGGGCTCAGCCGAACATGAGCAACAACGCGTCCCCGAGAGACATGGGAACCGGAGGGAACGCTGGCTTCGTAAACCCGACCTCAAGAAGACCCTTAAGGGTTGAAGAAGGCCGGATCATCGCTTTGATGACGCTCGAGGGAGTTATGGTCGCCGCAACCATAGACACCGGAGCCACTCGGAGCTCGGCAGTTAAACGGTCCGTGTGTACCGGGACTAAGCTGGCAGATGGAACTCGACGAGATATTACGCAGGTTCTACTAAATAACATCCAGCTCAAGATAAGGTCTATCCGGTTGCCGTTGTTGGTCATGTTGTCAATGCTAGATAGCGTAATTTTGGGTTCGGATTTTCTTTGTGCCATAAAAACCACAATACAATGTGGCGATGCGCCATTGCACCTCGATCCCCCCGACGTATTGGGCGTGATGTACATTCGCCTTTAACTCCACAGTCGAGTAAAGCAAGAATCGAGCAAGGCCAGGGTACAGCCTGTATAGATTCCAGAGCTCGCAAAAAACCTGTTAACACTATCAGCGTGTCTCCATAAAACTCTTCTGTTACAGACACAACGAAAAGAGGTTGCAAAAAGCAGAGTTCTAAATGCTTAAGAAACTGCTTATCAAGACCGCAAACGATCTCACATAACTACATCGCCCTGTTTATGACAATACTCAACCGCAATAAATACCATGGATGACCAAAGGTAAAGAATATGGTCAAGATCATAAAAAATGTTTCAAACCACTTCCTTCTATACATATACATAATTTCCAGAACAAATTGTCTTCCATTGCCTTGCACCTCAGCGGCTGCAGCAAGCAAATATATTATATAAAAAAGTAATTTGGTCACTGTCAATTTTGTCATGTATGTCCTCTGCAATTTTAGTGACCAATGTCGATGTCGATTTTTTCTAAACCCGGACTGTCTATAGTTTAATAAAAAATTCTTTTCCATAAAACCATTAATTTGGGATGCCATAATTTGCTCGATAGAGCAAGCGATAGATTTGGAAAGGAAGGGCAGTATAGAGATAGGTCTGTATTCGTTATTTCCTTTCGGAATTGATAATACTTTAGCCATCTTCCAAGCCATTGGAAAACAAGAAGTTGTCAAAGCCATATTGAATATATGCGTAACATGTAGTAAGATTTGTGGGAGAAGGATTTTAAAAAATTTTGGGTCAATGTTATTTAGCCCTGTTGCATTTGATTTAATTTTGAGAACTGATTCCAAGACATCACACTGACTGACACACACGAAACTAAAACTACTATCACACCTGTCATTTATCAGGGGGTTCAGGTACGATGTATCTATATTATCAGGTACTAGGTGGCTGTACGAATTTATTATTTAAGTTCATTCAAATCAATACTCTCAGTCACTCCAGATCTCTGTCTGCCAATTCCTAGCTGTTTTATGTTTCTTCATACATTTTGAGAAGATTGCTCAGATAGTGCAAGAGTACACTTTGAAGTATAGTATCTACGCTTTAATGCATCACATAGACTCGTTACCATTCTTCTAAAGTTTAAGTATTCATGAAGTAAGGTACGCCATTTCCACTTTAGGTACGCCTTATCACGCTTGCTGATCGCCTTTTTAATGTCATTATTAAACCATGGTTTTTGAGCCGGGATAGATTTTTTACGTCTAAGTGGTACACATGTATTATATAAGTTGGCAATATTTGAATTCAATACTTCTACTTGTTTAGTTGAGTTGGTTTGTTACCAAGGTCTATGTAGTTTATGTTCTTGAAGTCACGATATATAAACGAATGTTCAGTGTATTCCAGCGATACAGCATATGTGAGAAAAATAAGATCGTGTTTTGAAAATGCAGGCACAGAGAGTTGATCAATAACGAATATGTCAAGTAGAGTATCTGACGTGGCAGAGAAGTGCGTTGGAAGGGAATTGTTTACTAGTGTCAACCCAATAGATTCCATGCTAGCCGAAAGGTTTCTTTCACTTAGCATATCACTATTTAAGTCACCAGTTAGAATTATGTCAGTATAAGAGAGAGATATGGAATTGATTACTTCAAGCATGTCGGTTAAGTCAACACTGTGATGTGGTCTGTAAAGACACCCAATTAAAACATTCGAGGAACTTCCTGGGTTAACTATTTCTAAGAATAAATATTCAATTGGATTGTTAGGCAAACAGGTCCTTATACTTTTCTTTTCAATATGACAGCGCTGCAGCATCTCGGCGAAACAAATCAAGTACGAAAAGTACCTTGTACCGTTAATGAAAATTAAGTCCCAGGTAAGGTAAAAGGTACCCAAATAGTTATTTGTACTTAGGTACTTCCAAACACTATCTGTTAACGCAAAAAAGAAGAGAAGTAAAATTCGGTTCGAAACATTAAAATTTATTTTTTTTTGAGGGGGGGTGGCGGTTGTTGCTGAACTATAATTTAAATATCGTAACAAAACTAAAAGAGTTTTAAAAGAGTTAGTGATAGTGTGAAAGGGTGGGTGGGGTGGTGGTGGTGGTGGTGGTGGTGGGAGATTGGTGGTTGATGCAAATCGGCCCTTAGTCCCTAACGGTCATTATCGACCTGTTTGTCCTCCACTATTATGGCATCAATTTTAGCCCAAATACTTTCAATAAGTTCTTCCTGCTTCTTCAGAAATGCTTCAAAGGGGCGCACTCGATCCTCGGGCTTTATTTCCTCTTCCACGTAAGCTGGTTTTGGGGCGATCAATGGCTTCTTCTTCTTGATTGCTTTTTCTTTTCTGGCGGGGTGACCACCAAATAATGTGGTCAACCTGGGGGGTCTGAGTTCGGGCCAATCCCTCAATAGCATCATTTGTTCATCATACGTACGACGCATCATTTCTAGATGAGCAGAGCCACTCTGCTGTGGTGGTGGCGGTGGCGGTGGTGTTGAAGGTGGTGCGGACGGTGTGTCGGGCCAGAGATTAAAGAGGCTGTTCTGCTGTCCGAAATTGTAGCGCGGCGGCACAGGTGGTGCGGTTGGAGCGGATGGTGTGTTGGGCCAGGGATTAAAAAGGCTGTTGTGGCGCCGTGGCACAGGTGGTGCGGTCGGTGGGTCCGGCCAGAGATTAAAAAAGCTTGTCTGCTGCTCGAGATTGTAGCGCGGCGGCACAGGTGGTGGTGGTGGTGGTGGTGGTGTTGTTGCTGGGGATGGTGTGTCCGGCCAGAGATTAAAAAGGCTGTTCCGCTGCCCGTAAAAGTGGCGCGGCGGCACAGGTGGTGCAAGCGATTCCCACGGTTCGTAATCATCATCGCTAAATGGGAATGGTTCCTCCAAAAATTGCCTTAACAAATCCAAATCATCCTGTTGACCCATCAAAAGGGCATCCTCCTCATCTATCGTTGCAAATTCCGCCAGCGTATATGCTCTATAGTCCATGCTTTCAGTCGAGGATATGTATGAGGACGAATCGGAGTCGCTGTCGTAATCCAAGATCATGTTTAATTCGCGACGTGTTAAGGTTAAGCCAGGACTGCAGTGTGGTATAGATTGCCAGAAGGAAAAGGCGGTGACATTAGCTTGGGGTAGTGGACAAGGAGGAGGTGGTGGCGTCATGGTAGGAGGAGGTGGTGGCTGAATGAAAGGAGCCGGCTGCTCGCTTTCTACCACCAGACCATTCGGTGGCAACAATGTGGAGATTTCCCTTGGAGACATGTTGAAAAAATGCGACAGAAATTGAATGCCAAAACGTTCTAGCATTAATTTCTGATGTTCTTCCAAGGCCTCATATTGATTTGAAGCGGTCTCCATGAAACTGGTGGAGCATAGACAACGATTGCACATCAGTTTCCAGTTAATCAAGTCAGATCTGTCATTTGAATGCTTGTTGAAGAAGTCCCATAGCATGGGTATACAACAGAATGTGGCCAATCCTATGTTCACTTGGATGGTGGCACCCAAATTAAGCGACCTCATCTGTCTGTAGTTTGGCTCGCTGTGGATGGGATTTGGTTTCTGTGAGTAAGTGAACAAAAAAGATGCAGTAACCTAGATTTACCCCACAATCGTTAGCTCTTGGCTCAGCACTATTTGCTTCTGCACGTCATCTTCTTCTTCTTCTTCTGGGGTTAGCTCCCTTATCTGTACCGTTTCATCATTCTCCAATTTTGTTTCCTCCATTTGTAATGCCAACTCTTGAAAGAGTGCCGCGCGTCTAAGGCTGGGGCCAATCAATTGAAATCTGAATTATTTTCCAATTATTTTTCAAGCAGCGGATGTCCTTAGCAGCCTCGGGGCAACTCAACTCGGCAAATGGTGAGCCCTTGGGCTGTTTTTGTTTTTTACTTACCTAAAATAATTGCGTATAATAATTTTAGGTTTTTTTTTTTTTTTGTTTTTTTGTCTGAAAATCTGGTTGTTGCTCCAGCAGTTTTGTTACTTGAATGAGAAGCTAGTACTGTTGGGTCTAGGGGAACACATTGACAGTTGTGACATTTGTGACATTTGAAGGCAAAACCTACTTAGACTACCCCAAAAAAACCTTAACTTGAATTGATGCCGCCGGCTGTATTTTGGTTAGTTCATCATTCAATCACCAGGCATGGCTGTGCGTGAAGGCACTCTTAGTGATTGATTTCACCCCAATCACTTGGCAAGGCATTTCACTTTTGCTTCCCTCTTTCCCCGTTTCGCTTTTGCAGGGCGCTAATGGAATTTTAACACAAATTAGCTTGTTTTTGCTTAAATGCCTTCATGTAATTTTGGTAATTTGGTAATTTCGTAATGCCTGGGCATCTAGAAGTTGACCTGAGGCATTTTTGGTAATTACCAAACCAAATGTTTTTGCGTTGCTTTAACCGCATAAGGAAAAACACAATTTTACTTGATAAATTGCCTAACAAAATGTTGGAGTTCTTTTATCAAAGTTCTCCATTTCTGATTGTGAAATGAATCTTGTCAAATGAGCGTTTCTTATCTATCGAAGATAAAGATAAAATTCTTCTTTATGTTCAGGTTGTAGTACCAATTTTTTCTAAACATGACCTTATATTTCTAACATCTGACTTTAATCCAGAGTCCGGCACGTCTCAGTCCCCAATGTATTGAAAAGGGCTCTGCGGCAACGACGTCGACACACCGACAGGATACGAGCTTATACTGCTCTCTTTTGCAACAACAAAGATGTGTTAAATGAGGGCTAAACACACACACGCAACGCCAAAATGTGCATGTGTGTTTTGCTGGCCCCTGCTTTAATCCCTCTCAAATCGACGCTACCGTATGGTATAGGGACTTCAAAAACATTGACAGAATGCTACTAATTGACCATTTAGACCAGTCTGACTGGAACTCAATATATATTCATTTATAGATGTTAATTCCCAATTAAATCAACTGTGCTTACTTATCAGTAACATATATGAAAAATCGGTACCACTGAAGCGAAGGGTATGTAATCACAGACATAATCCTTGGTTTAAGCGGGATATTTCAATAAAAATTGCTAAACGAGACGCTGCCTATAAAACTTCTGAGCACTATCAGCATTTTAGAACACTCAGAAGCCTAGTAAACCAAATGATTTATACTGCAAAAAGTAACCGCTACTCTTACAAATTCCAAAGTGCAATATCTACCAATCAAAAATGGGACAGACAGTTACCTCAAAGAAAATCGCAGCTGATGTAAATGAGCTTAACCTGAAGTTTGTGCAATCGAATGTACCTGAAGCTATTAGTAATCCCTACCTGGATGTTGTAGTTAATAATATCTGTGATCGTAGCTTTAGTTTTATGTGCGTGAACCCATGTGAAGTTCTTGAATGCGTACTTAAAATTAAGTCGCATGCAGATATGCATCCTAAATTCTTTAAACTTATTTTACCAAAAATTATTAATCATGTAACATATATCTGCAACACTACGTTTACGACTTCGACTTTTCTGAAAAATTGTAAAATAGCCAAGATTGTTCCATTACCAAAGGCAAACGATGAATATAGACCAGAGATGGGCGCGTCGCGACGTTCCAATGCACACGAGGCAGCGTGTGCATAGGACCTCTGCCGCGGCCGACTGCACAAAATCAGACGTACGCTATAAGCATTGAAAGCTATTTATAGAACACGAATGCGGCGCACGCAAATTGTGCTTGTATGCGTGTGAAAAGTGTGACAATATGTGTGCATGCCCATCTCTGATATAGACCGATATCTTTACTTCCCTTCTGCTTATGTTACAGCAGATTAGTAAATTTTTAAGCCTAAATCCAATGTTAAGTAATATGCAATCCGGTTTCCGGAAGCACAGAAGTTGTATCACGGCATTAATAAAGGTCTTTGAAGATATTCGTAAGCAAGTTGATAACAGTCAGGTAACATTTCTGACATTACTTTGACCTTCGATACGGGTAAACCATGAAATTTTATATACCAAACTAGCCAATTTCTCAGAAACTTATCTCTTCGTACCCATGTGGAAGAAGACAGACGGTGATTACCGATCTTGAGAAGTCAGCAGTTTTGTCTCTAAAACGTGGTGTACCTCAAGGTTTAATTCTTGGTCCACTTCTGTTCTCAATGTATGTAAACGATCTCCCTGTTTCATTGTCTAACTGTAATGTGCCGATGATGTTCAGCTTTATGTCAGTTGTCCTTTAGAAAGAATATATGAATGTGTAAATCTATGTAACAGAGAATTGTCTAATGTTAGTAGGTGCACAGAAAAAAAAATACCGGAAATTTTTTAAGCCTAAAAAGTGTGATTTGATCCCGACAGTAGAATTAAATTTTTAAGTACATTCCGAAAAGGATTGTTTTATGTACGGATCGTACTTAACAACCAATTGAGAGAGTGAGAGAGCGGAAAAATCGGAGAGCAATGGCAAATTCGCTCTCTTTGCTTCTCTCATCGTTATTCGATCTCCTATTTGCATGCAGCATTGACCGCTTTTCGGCTTGCCAGCATTTTTTGTGTGACTCTTGCTAGAAGCAGTTGAAGTGCAAAGTGAAAAGTGAAATAAACTAAAAATAAGTGAAATGGCCGATGAAAAATCAACAACTTGAGAAAGCAACAACTTGCACCATATCGTGGAGAATTTGGCAGGTGAGTGTAAAGTGTATTGTGTAAAGTGTTGTAATTACTGCGGCGGTGTATGTGTATGTATGCAAGCGGGCAAGAATATTCTCGTACATGCATATGTGTATTCAAGGCATTGCTTCGACACCGGGTTATACATATGTATGTATGTATGTCTTCACACCCAAGCCGAAAATCAGACGCACGCACTGAACACCAAACTAACGTTTGCATGTACACTCAAAAATACTTAAATGCAAGTTTATAAAGTATTTTATTTATTTATCATTACATTTATAACATTATTTCCGTTATTTACAGATGCGAGTATTAAGTTCGAGCTCTTAAAGCTTTTGACTGCTGAAGACCTTAAAGAAGCGATCCCTGATTTAGGCCCTCGTATGGACCTTAGACAGAAGCTGTTCTGTTGGAATCAGACTGAAGTAAGTAGATTTAAATTTTGTGTCCAGATCAAGAATGTTTTTGTGTTTTGCCACTCCGCATGCCACAATTGTTCGAAACTTCTAGACATTTTTAGTTATCTGCATTTTCTACTTGCAGCTTGCCAATGAAGACGATTCGATTTCTGCCCAATCTAAAGTGGTTAAGCGAGAACGAGTATTATAGCGGAAAATATTTATAAATGTAATATTTATTACAAAAATATTTTATTATACTCTGTACCGAAGGTACATAGAGAGATTCGATATAGCCATGTCCGTCTGTCCGTCCGTCCGTCCGTCCGTCCGTCCGTCCGTCCGTCCGTCCGTCCGTATGAACGAAGAGATCTCAGAGATGGTAAGAGATAGAGGTTTGACATGTATGGGACATATATTTCTTATACTTGCAGGCAGATCAAGTTTATTTTCAATTTTTGCCACGCCCCCTCCCGCCCCCGCAATTTGGAAAAAACGTCATATCTCCTACAGTTTTGAAGATAGATCGTTCGTACCTTCTAGAGATACCTTGTAAACATTTACAATACAATTACGATAATTATTTATCGATTTGCTGAAGGAATGATAAAGATCGGATGAACGATACTCAAGTTATGAGCAAAAAACGGCCAGTAAACACCAACCACCCCCCCACCCATCACCACAGCATTCTATTGAACGGCAATCTTAGTGAGAGAGAGAGAGGGAGAGAGAGAGAGTGAAACTTAGAGATGAGCGCGTATAACTCGTGAGCAAATGCGAGCTGCGACGTTAAGGGTACAGAGTATGTTATAGTCGGGCTTTACCGACTTTCTTTCTTATTTTTTAAATGCAATTTTCTTCTTCATCCAATTCAATATTATAAATATCCTCATCGTTATCAGAATCGCACTGCAGATCGTTTTCATTTTCAGCTGTAGACGGAAGGTCCAAAAGACTTAATACCTCTTTAGAGAAGGGTTTTATTTTTTTAATTTTTTCTTTCTCTTTCCTTTAGAGAAACACTCGACAATAATGGATCCGTGGAATCTATAGCTCTGTGAAATATATCAGTCATAGTATTGAGCCGACTATTTTTCCTTGAATGCGACAATCTATTTTTTCTTGTAAACTTTGTTGCGTGCTTCAGAAGCATTTTCGCCTAAGCATCCTAGTGGAACCAAGATCGAATTATTAATCTGGTAACCGTGAACCAATATTTTATGAATTGTTGGTGACATCGGATACCATGGGTATATACGCATATATAATGAAAAAGTTGTTTCACAAAATCAGCGAAATTTTTCCGAATTTATATAATAATAGGAAGAAATGGCGATTTAAATGGCGTGAAATTTATTTAAAAGATCTTCGCTGAAGTTGGTTATAGATGCTAGTAGTTTACCATCACGTATTACCATCATTGCTATTGCCGCTTCTATTCTGCTTTGGCATGCTTATCCGAAGACCCATTTCGTTCCAAAACTTTTCTTGAACATATTTTTTCCGTTTGCTCATTTCAATCTTATCATCACTTTTTATATGCCATTTTTATACCCTTGCAAAGGGTATTATAATTTTGCCCAGAAGTTTGCAACGCATAGAAATATTCATTTCCGACCCCATAAACTATATATATTCTTGATCAGAGCGATGAGCTGAGTCGATTGAGCTTTGTCCGTCCGTCTGTCCGTCTGTTTCTACGCAAACTAGTCTCTCAGTTTTAAAGCTATTGAGCTGAAATTTTGCACAGAGTCTTCTTTTTACTGCACGCTGCTAATATGTCGGAACCAACCGGATCGGATGACTATATCTTATAGCTGTCATAGGAACCATCGGTCGGAAAACGGGTCTTAGTAAGAAAAACTTTTTTGTTTTCAATGCTAGCGCCATAAAACTCGGCCATAATTGATATTATATGCTTTCAAACAGATTTGCAAATTTTGGTCAAGATCGGATGACCATATCTTATAGCTGTCATAGGAACAATAGGTCGGAAAATGGGTCTTAGTAAGAAAAACTTTTTTGTTTTCAATGCTAGCGCCATAAAACTCGGCCATAATTAATTTTATATGCTTTCAAACAGATTTGCAAGCTTTGGTCAGAGTCGGATGACTATAACATATAGCTGCTATAGGACCGATCGGTCGGAAAATGGGTCTTAGTGAAAAAAACTTTTTTGTTTTCAAGTAAATCGTTCTTAAAGTCGGTGATTCTTAATATTAAACGCTTTCAAAATAATTTGAAAAAGTTGATCGACATCGGGTGACTATATCTTATGGTTGCCATAGGACCGATCGGTCGGAAAATGAGTCTTAGTGAGAAAAACTTTTCTGTTTTAAATTGTATCTTTCTTAAACTCCGCGATTGTTAATTTGATATGTTTTCAAAAAGATTCGCGAAATTTTGTCGAAATCAGATGTTTATCTGTAGGAAAATGGGTTTTAGTTCAAATTTTTTTAGATTTTTAAGCGTTCTTAAACTCTGACATTTCAAAAACAGCATTTGCAAGGGTATAAAAACTTCGGCACAGACGAAGTTAGCTTGGTCTTCTCGTTTTAATTCAATTTTATATGAAATGTTCAAGACAAATTCTAAAAACCGGATCCAGGCATGCAATGGACTTACTCCAAACTGCAAAGCTCCAGGCTTTGGGACAAAATGTTCAGAATTAAAATCTGTTAAATCTAATATTTTTGTTGGAGTGACACCACAGATTGGACAACATTGAGTAGATTTAGTTGCAGTTAAAACGTTTAGCACTTTGCCATCAATAAGTGTCATATGCATTTCATACGTTACTGTTATATCACGATTTTCATTCAATTTATAAACAGAAGGTTTAAGATTATTAATTTGAGAATCTAAAAGGTTCTTTTCCATCATTATGTGGGCCGTAGTTTCTTTTACTAGTTCCATTTTCAGAGGTCTGCAAAATCGTATAGATTGCGGTGTTCCATTATTCCATATGTTGTGATCAAAAGAGTCTATAATTTTTATGGGTATAACTGAAGTAACAAAAATGGAGTGATCTGAAAGCTGTTCGCCAGGTGTTTTGATAGCGAACTTCTGCTTGTATATTGAATGACCCGTTGAACCATCAAATCCATAGCTGCATATTAGTTTAATTTCAGAACTGTTTGGAAACTGATTTAAAACATCGGCTTGCATTTTAGTAGTTCTGTGCGCAGTATGACAACACTCACAAGTACTATCTGGACCAATTAGTTGCTTTCAAATTCGAAATTCGAAATTCATCCAAAAATGAAGAGTTTTAAAAAAATTTGAATCATTGAACCTTAAGACTTACTTAAGAATTTGTTTTCATAATTTTATTAAACTTTTCAAAATTTAATAATTATATTTTTCTAGCACTCTTTCACTCCATCTGTTGACTCTCCAGATCGCGCAGCTGACGTTGCAATCGATGTAAACGCATTGTTGGAAACGGATCAGTGGCTGCCGCCTGTTGCCTGAACAGTCTGGCCGCCTGGCCACCATCATCGCCACCCGCATCGGGTGTGGAATAGCTGATATTTAATTCATCCTCGAAACGTTGACGCGCCTGCCTAAGCATAGACTGTAGCAGACGTACATGCACCTGAGAGCGTCGTACGCGTCGTGCAAAGTCCACCATTTGGGCACGATGAGCATCGGCAAAATTCCTCAACTCCAAGACATGTACAATATCCTGATCCACCGCCTGACGGGCGGTCTGGGCCAATTGACGTTCCGGCTCAGAGCCGACCATCGATTCGAGATTGATATAACCGCGACGCAGCTCGCTAAGCACCTCAAGTACCACAGCCATGGCGGTTTCCTTTTCCAGTTCGTTGGCCGTGTGTGAGTGGCTGCTGCCGTGACTAGTGCTGGGCTGATCCTGTCCACGCTCAGCCATTGTGTGTGGTTTTAGATTTTGTATGTTTTTATGCCAAAAGTATAAATTTTGTATGCCAAATGAATGAATGTTATTGGCAAAGCAAAGGCTTTTGCCTGGCCTGCTGTAGTCGAATCTTTATTCCAGTTTGAGTTCAGGTTCGGCTGTGACAGAATGCCAACAATGTGAATGGTATAATTCACCGAGTGACGTCAGCTTAACTAATTACTAGCTCAACTCTCTTTGGCCCTCCCGCACTTTGCCTTCAACAAACTTGGAATCGCTACGTAACTTCCCGCACGTTTCTGGCCATCTTCATCCATTAGTTTGCTTCCTATCCCCTCCACATAGTGGAGCAGCGCCTGCATTTTGGGCTAATCCCATTCTAGGTACACGGCAGCTGCACACACACATACACACACACACACACAAATAAGTATTGTACTAGACCAGGCAAGTCTCCTGCCTAAAATTATGCAATGCCCCAAGCTTTAAAGTAGATTACATGAAATTTTGCGCTCTGCAGGCACAAAAGCCCACGACGGGCATTAATCACGACAGGAGGAACAGAATGGAGCCCGTGCTCGGCCGCCGCCTTGGACTATTCTCCTGTATTGTGCCATTTAAATAGTGGGCCAAAGCGAAGAGCTGGCGCAAATAAATGGCCAACGTGCCAGAATGCTGGAAACCCTTTGGGTTTATGAGATTTTTTTTTTTCTGTTTCCATATTGCTGCTGGCTTGGTGGAGAGCCAACAAATTAGCATAATTTTTCAATTGGATGCTTTAAACTAGTCTGAAGCTAAGTCCAACCAAGCATTTAGGGCCATCCAGGTTAAGTCGAGTGAAGAGTTAGTGAATATTTTGATTTGATTTCATGTGCAATTGCAAATTGGAGAATTTGGAGAGTTGTTTGCTAACGCATTTGAATCACTAAAAGCAGCATTTAGTTATATTTTTAAGATTTGGAGACTTTGTAGAGTTGTTTGTCAGGCTTGCTTGGCTTTGTAGAGTAGTGCAGATATATTTTGATTTGATTTCATGAGTGAGAAGAGGCTATAAAAGCTGCAATGGCAAATTGGAGAACTTGGAGAGTTGTGTTTTTAGGAATTTTAATCACTAAAAGCTGCACTTAGTTAAATTTTTAAAATTTGGAGACTTTGTAGAGTTGTTTTTCAAGCTTGCTTGGCTTTGTAGAGTAGTGGAGATATATTTTAATTTGATTTTATGAGTGAGAAGAGGCTATATAAGGTGCAATGGCAAATTGGAGAGTTTGGAGGGTTGTATTTTTAGGCATTTTAATCACTAAAAGCTGCACTTAGTTAAATTTTTAAGATTTGGAGACTTTTTAGAGTTGTTTTTCAAGCTTGCTTGATTTTGTAGAGTAGTGCAGATATATTTTAATTTGATTTTATGAGTGAGAAGAGGCTATAAAAGCTGCAATGGCAAATTGGAGAATTTGGAGAGTTGTTTTCTTAGCCATTTTAATCACCAAAAGCTGCACTAAGTTAAATTTTTAAGATTTGGAGACTTTGTAGAGTTGTTTTTCAAGCTTGCTTGGCTTTGTAGAGTAGTGGAGATATATTTTAATTTGATTTTATGAGTGAGAAGAGGCTATAAAAGCTGCAATGGCAAATTGGAGAATTTGGAGAGTTGTGTTTTTAGGCATTTTAATCCCTAAAAGCTGCACTTAGTTAAATTTTTTAGATTTGAAACTTTGTAGAGTGGTTTTTCAAGCTTGCTTGGCTTTGTAGAGTAGTGGAGATATATTTTGATTTGATTTTATGAGTGAGAAGAGGCTATAAAAGCTGCAATGGCAAATTGGAGAATTTGGAGAGTTGTATTTTCAGGCATTTTAATCACTAAAAGCTGCACTTAGTTAAATTTTTTAGATTTGAAACTTTGTAGAGTGGTTTTTCAAGCTTGCTTGGCTTTGTAGAGTAGTGGAGATATATTTTAATTTGATTTTATGAGTGAGAAGAGGCTATAAAAGCTGCAATGGCAAATTGGAGAATTTGGAGAGTTGTGTTTTTAGGCATTTTAATCCCTAAAAGCTGCACTTAGTTAAATTTTTAAGATTTGGACACTTTGTAGAGTTGTTTGTCAGGCTTGCTTGGCTTTGTAGAGTAGTGGAGATATATTTTGATTTGATTTTACGAGTGAGAAGAGGCTATAAGAGGTGCAATGGCAAGTTGGAGAATTTGGAGAGTTGTATTTTTAGGCATTTTAATCACTGAAAGCTGCATTTAGTTACATTTTTAAGATTTGGACACTTTGTAGAGTTGTTTTTCAAGCTTGCTTGGCTTTGTAGATGGTGGTTTTTTGATTTGAGGCAAGTTTACGGCATAAAATAGCTACTTTCAGCTTATTTGCTAATTGGAGACTTTGTAGAGTTGCTTTTTAAACTGAAAAAGCCACTTTCAAGTGGCTTGCATGAGCCTTGGCTGTTATTACACCGCCTTTGAATAATTGTTTGTTTTTTTTTTAACTTTGGAGATTTTCTTAAGTAGCTTTAACATAATTGTATAGCGTTCTGCACAAGTATTTAACGTTTTTTCTACTTACTGCAACTGTAAACACTTTTGGAGAGCAGTGTAGAGTTTGGAGACTTGATGTTTGCAGCCCTAAAAGCTTTTGAAACTAGAATATGGTCACTAATACCTCAAAATAGATTTCTTAACTAAAAAAAACTGTTAATATTTCCTCAAATGCACTTTGTAGAGTTTGTAGAGTTACTTTTAAAGCTTAACACGTTCGTTCCACACTATTAAATAATGTATCTTTGCCTTGAGAGTAAAATATAAAGGTAAGTGAACTATTTAGATATGCGACTTCGCCTTTGTAGTATTTGGAGAGTCATTTTTTCACTGTATAGACTTTCGAAATAAACTTTACTATCTATTTGTTATATTCTGCATAAGTGTACAAGCTTTTGGAAGTGCTTTCTTGCCTAAACGCAATTGTAAGCACTTGTGGAGAGTTGTGTAGCGCTTGGAGATTTAATGTTTTCAGCCCTAAAATTATAAAATTGTAACTTATATTCATTTTAGGTATCTCAAAACAGATTTCTTAACTAAAATTTGTTTAAATATTTGCTTTGGAGACTTTGTAGAGCTGCTTTTTGGGATTAATACGATCGTTCTACACTATCAAGTAGATTGTATTAGCCTTGAAAGTTAGAAAGTGGATTATTTAGAAATTAGACTCTACCACTGTAGAATTTGTAGAATAATTTGTTTCGTTTGGAGTCTTTCCGAAGTTGTTTTAGCAACTTTTTGGCATGTTCTGTTCTTTCTCACCTAATGCAATTGTAAAATAAATTGTACTAATAAACATTTTGTGTACCTAAAATAAAATTTCTTGGCTAAAAATGCACTTTGGAGACTTTGTAGAATTGTCTCGCATGCTTCTCAGCTTATTCTACACGAATTAAAAAACTAGTAAACATTATATTACGTGCTAGTTATCTTTGTAGAGCTGCAGAAAGTTGTGGAGAGTTGTGTAGAGTTTGGAGACTTCATGTTTTAAGCCACACATACAAAAGATAACAAAGTGCCGTTACTTAGAAGCGTTTTGAGTATCTTTTAAAGTAGTTCTTCAGGCTTTTCAGATTCTTTAACACAAATTTATGAACTTGTTCAAGTTCAATCAAGTGCTATATTTACTTCGTGTAGAATTGGAGAGTCTGGAGTTTTAATTTTCAAGCTACACCTACCACTGCAAGCATTTTGAAACCCCAAAAACGGATTTGTTTAGACAAAAATGTACTCAGCAGATTTTGTAAAGTAAATACACATTGAAAATCCTGTCAGACTGTACCACACACATATGTACAAGTTCTTGTTACTCTTACCTAGTACCTACTCCATTTTGTAGAGCAGCACTTTTTGGGACTTTTTTCTAGTTTCAATTCAATTGCACATTTTTTTTTTTGGCTTTCTTGTATATCTATGTATGTAGTCACTCGAAATATGTTCGTTCGCTTACTTTCCATTTAGTTTGACGTCTATTATTTTAAAATATTTGAAATGTTTTTGCTCATTGATGGGTAAACCCCAAAAACACCATCCCGCCCCACCCCTGTGACCCCGTTACCATTACATACCTTCTTTTTCTTTGCTTTTACAACTCGCCAAATATTTTTCTTTAACTCAAAGTGCATTGGCATAACAGGGGGATCGGGTGAAAGGAGGGTGGACGCAAAGGGAAACAGAAATATAAATCACGTTCAATATTTTTGCCCTTTGCTTTCGTTTCTATTTCTGTTACTGGTTTTTGCCCGGCGGTGAAATGATTTTCATTCAGAGCCATAACTGTTATTGGCATGCCACAGTGAATGATATGACAACCCTGGTAAATGCTTCTGCGGTTTGCACTTGTTGCTATTTAATTTGGTGTTATTGACATGGAATTGTGCAAGCAGAAATTTTTAAATTGCAATTTGTGTACAGACACCTGTATCTAACATAGCAAAAGCATAATTTACCTTCAGGAAATACTCATAGGGAAAAATCAAAAGTCATAACATTCAATAATTTCATTTTGATTTCCGAGATATTTAAGAGTTTCAGTTACTCCAACCTCTGAAGATCTGTTGGAACAATTTAAGAAATATAATAAAAAAAACACAAAATGGTGACCCCGACAACAAATTTTGATAGTTTAACCAAATTGTCTAGAACTTTGAATATGGGAATAAAAAATAAAATATGGTGACCCCGACGTTGATCTTAACTACTTTACCATCTTTGACAAAATCCATATTTTTAAAATATAAAAATTTACCCAGACAATAAGCTAAGCTTAGTTATCATCTGTGACGAAATGCAGAAAATGCTAAAATAGTTTTAAATGGTGACCCCGACAAGTTATTCTGTCTGAAACGGTTCAAATTTGACTAAGTAATACATAAATGAAAATGGTGACCCCAACGGGGTATTCAGTACTAAAACCAAACAAAATATGCTTTTTCAAATAATCCTTAAAAAAATGTCATTTGGTGACCCCAAACATGATGTTTAGTACTAAAACGATTTGGTCTAGTTTTGATCCCAGCACAAAGCTAACCGCAAAATACTTTGCTAGTGCCAAGACCCTCCCTCTCATCTCTAATGTTTATGTTCATGGTTATTTGTTGTGCGTTTGTTTTGTGTTCTCTCTCTCTCTCTTTCTTTCTCTATTTCTGCCTGCGGCTCCCTTTTCCCTCCAAGATGGCGTTGTGCGATTATATCGTTTACATTTACACCAAATGCAGCTAAATTTTTGGGAACAACGCCCGCCATTTTGGCACTTGGCAAATGCCCCTTGGTCCATTTAGTTGGTGCTTGTGGGTCTGGTTCTGTTATTGCTGTTGTGACTTTAAGATTTGTCATTTATGATAAGCAAAAGTTGCCTTTTTTTTAAAGGCAAATGGCCTGCAGTCTTGGATTTTGGAATTTGTTTTGCATGTAATTGAAAAGAGAGAAACTGGTAATTGGTATTCTCTCTCTCTCTCTCTCTCTCTTTGTCTACTGGGCTGCCACACATGGCTGAATTCAAGCACTTTAATAACAAAGTGCCAAGCAAATTCATTTTAATAAACTACAATGAAGAGTCTGTGCATAGAAACACAGTGAATCAGTATGGAATAAAGTCATTCAACTGTGGTACAATGGTTCAAATGTACAGTTTTAAGGGGAAAGTGAAAACCACTTAATGAAAAAGACGAAATTGTTTGTTGAGAGGCTTTTCAACACATACGTCAACGTAAAGTTAAGCTCCCATACCCAAACCAAGCAGAAAATCAACTTAAACTTGAATGAGTAAAGTAAAACCAAAATATGGTGACCCCGACGTGGTATTACATACTTAAACTACTTAAGCTGAACCGAAAACTTTGTATCTGTAGAGCTTAGCTACCACACACAAACTAATCAGCCAATCAACTTTGAATTGAAGTGGTTACCCCAACGTGGTGTTGAATCTGTATGGAAAAAAAGGTGTAAAGGCATCGCTTTCTCACAGACGAAAGTTTTTTAAAACAAAACTTCACAAAGTTTGATTTATAGTCTATAATTTTCTCACTCACTAAGCGTAAAGGCTTTACGCGCGGCTATCCCTTTGCGGAAAACAACAACGAATACGCAGCGTGCGCAAAGGGCTTGGGCACCCCTGGCATACTGAGTCTGAGCAACTGTATAAAATCATTCACAGCCGATCTAGCACAGGATTCCATACCGCAAACACCGCCTTACTACCTCATTGCAGTACCATAAACACCGATTTATAATTCGATTTTAATAACGTAAGTATTACATTAGTAACACATTTTAATACCGTTGACACTGCACTACTATTACATTGCAGTACCGCAAAACACCGTTTTACAAACGCTTTTAAGTATCCTACCTATAGGCTTTACGAAACCTCTGCTTTTCAAAATCTTTTCAGAAGACCGAATTTAAGTAGTTCGTAGCTAGTTAGTTATTACTGAAGCATTTTAATACCGTTAACACCGCATTGCAGTCCCGTAAGTGTCGAGAGCACCACATTACTACCGGATTAAAGTACACTTAACACCGTAATACAAGCGTTTTGCAGTATAGTAAACACCGCTTTACAAAACCGCTGCTGCTTAGTATCAAAGCCACTTTACTAACGCATTGCAGTCCCATAAGCATCGCTTCCCAACCACTTTTTAGTATCAAGATCGGTTATTAAATCGGTATCTTAAAGCAGACACCGCTTCAACACTCCGCTGATTTTCAGTATCGAAGACACTACCCAACTTAAGTACCCTTAACACCGCATTACAACCTTAGTTCATACACCCAGAGCACCGCATTACGCATGAAATCAGTATCTTAAAGCAGACACCGCTTCAACACACCGCTGATTTTCAGTATCGAAACCACTACCCAACTTAAGTACCCTTAACACCGCATTACAACCTAATTTCATACACCCAGAGCACCGCAATACGCATTAACTTAGTAAAACACCGCTTATTTTCAGTATCGAAGCCACTATCGAGCTTAAGTACCCTTAACACCGCATTACAACCTTATTTCATTCACCCAGAGCACCGCATTACGCATGAAATCAGTATCTTAAAGCAGACATCGCTTCAAAACACCGCTGGTTTTTAGTATCGAAGCCACTGCCGAACTTAAGTACCCTTAACACCGCATTACAACCTTATTTCATACACCCAGAGCACCGCATTACGCATGAAATCAGTATCTTAAAGCAGACACCGCTTCAACACACCGCTGATTTTTGGTATCGAAGCCACTACCGAACTTAAGTACCCTTAACACCGCATTACAACCTTATTTCATACACCCAGAGCACCGCATTACGCATGAAATCAGTATCTTAAAGCAGACACCGCTTCAAAACACCGCTGATTTTTAGTATCGAAGCCACTACCGAACTTAAGTACACTTAACACCGCATTACAACCTTAGTTCATACACCCAGAGCACCGTATTACGCATGAAATCAGTATCTTAAAGCAGACACTGCTTCAAAACACCGCTGATTTTTGGTATCGAAGCCACTACCGAACTTAAGTACCCTTAACACCGCATTACAACCTTATTTCATACACCCAGAGCACCGCATTACGCATGAAATCAGTATCTTAAAGCAGACACCGCTTCAACACACCGCTGATTTTTGGTATCGAAGCCACTACCGGACTTAAGTACCCTTAACACCGCATTACAACCTTATTTCATACACCCAGAGCACCGCATTACGCATGAAATCAGTATCTTAAAGCAGACACCGCTTCAACACACCGCTGATTTTCAGTATCGAAGCCACTGCCGAACTTGAGTACCCTTAACACCGCATTACGACCTTATTTCATACACTCAGAGCACCGCATTACGCATGAAATCAGTATCTTAAAGCAGACACCGCTTCAACACACCGCTGATTTTCAATATCGAAGCCACTACCGAACTTTAGTACACTTAACACCGCATTACAACCTTATTTCATACACCCAGAGCACCGCATTACGCATGAAATTAGTATCTTAAAGCAGACATCGCTTCAAAACAGCGCTGATTTTCAGTATCGAAGCCACTACCGAACTTAGGTACCCTTAACACCGCATTACAACCTTATTTCATACACCCAGAGCACCGCATTACACATGCAATCAGTATCTTAAAGCGGACACCGCCTTAAAACACCGCTGATTTTCAGTATCGAAGCCACTACCGAACTTAAGTACCCTTAACACCGCATTACAACCTTAATTCATATACCCATAACACCGCTTTACGCCTTAAATCAGTATCTTAAAGCAGACACCGTTTAAAACACCGCTGATTTTCAGTATCGAAGCCACTACCGAACTTAAGTACCCTTAACACCGCATTACAACCTTATTTCATACACCCAGAGCACCGCATTACGCATGAAATCAGTATCTTAAAGCAGACACCGCTTCAAAACACCGCTGATTTTTAGTATCGAAGCCACTACCGAACTTAGGTACCCTTAACACCGCATAACAACCTTATTTCATACACCCAGAGCACCGCATTACGCATGAAATCGGTATCTTAAAGCAGACATCGCTTCAAAACACCGCTGATTTTTAGTATCGAAGCCACTATCGAACTTAAGTACCCTTTTAACCGCATTACAACCTTATTTAACACACCCATAGCACCGTAATACGCATTAAATCAGTATCTTAAAGCAGACATCGCTTCAAAACACCGCTGATTTTCAGTATCGGGGCCACTACTGAACTTAAGAACCCTTAACACCGCATTACAACCTTATTTCATTTACCCATAACACCGCTTTACGGACTAAATCAGTATCTTTAAGCAGACACCGCTATACAACATCGCTGATTTCCAGTATCGGGGCCACTACTGAACTTAAGTACCCTCAACACCGCACTACAACCTTATTTCATATACCCATAACACCGCTTTACGCATTAAATCAGTATCTTAAAGCAGACACCGCTTAAAACACCGCTAATTTTCAGTATCGAATCCACTACCGAACTCAACTACCCTTAACACCGCATTACAACCTTAATTTACATACCCATAGCACATTAAATGAGTGTCTTAAAGCAGACGCCGCTTTACAACACAGCTGATTTTCAGTATCAGAGCCAGTACCGAGCTTAAGAAACCATAACATCACATTACATCCTTATTTCATTCACTTATAACACCGCACTACGCATTAAATCAGTATCTTAAAGTAGACACCTCTTTAAAACATCGCTAATTTTCAGTATCGGAGCCACTACCGAACTTAAGTACCCATAATACCTTATATCAATATCGTGTGCACTACTACCACATTTTAATAGCGTTAACACCGCATAACATAAAACCTCATATCAGTATTCACCTGCCTTAAAATACAGTATGCTTTACAAAAATTAGAGCGAAATTTCACACTGTTAGTTAAATAATGTATATTATGAAACATTATACATTTGCTTTTGGATGTTTCAACTTGCTTCCTAATATCTGATTCAAATACTTAGCGCACAAACAGAGGCATCTGCTCTTAGGCTAATAATTTGTGCACTAATTATTTGGTCAAAGTTTTTAGTCTTTCAAGCTCCAGCTTATGTTTGCGTGTGTATGTGGCTGCTAAAAATTGACTAAAATGCAGTTTATCATGTCCCTGGTACAGCCCCTGGTAAAATGTGTCAAATAGTTCAACAATTTTGCGTTTGCCTCACTCACTCAACCCCAAATGAATTTTGCTCAGAAAATCGATAAAAGAAAAGACCGTCTTTGACTTTGACTAATGGAAATTCATTGTGGAAAAATATGATTGCTTGCCTTTACACCAATTAAAACTTATGACACTTTTGAAAATGTTTCAAGTATTTGTCTAATTTTGTTTGAAGCTCTTGAAATTTTGGGTTTTATTTCTGTCATTTCATACATTCATTATTAATCATTGCCAATTTGCAAGTGATTAGTTGTGCCAGTTTCACTTTTGTGGTTGTTTTCTTGTTTATTCGATAAAACAGGCAAATTGCACAAAATGCCAATTAATTTGGGATGTTATTTTGGCTGATGGCGGTTATGGATGGTGAATGACGGCCTTAACATTCATTATAGATGATGGGTGAGGGGAGAAAAGATATGGGATAATAAATTAGGCTGAAGCTGTAAGTTAAATCAATGAATGTCGTATGAAGGAGACCACTTTCAGCTAGATTTTGGTTAATTGGAATTGGAATATCTAAGCGCTTTTGTTAAGTTAGTTATATGATATGATAGTCATAGTTGCTGGAATAGTTGTACATTTTAGAACATCGATAATAACATTTTTGTTATGTTGTTTCTCAATTTACATTACATCCGCATGCTTTCCGCTTAAATAATACAACTGGTTTTCTGTTCTGTTCATACGAATTTTGTTGTCTTTAGAATATCGATATAACTTTCTGAATATTGAAAATTAATGAATATCGTAAAAATATAAAAGAGCTATTCCATTTTTTTGTATATTATTTAAGTTGGTTAGAATTGATGGACTATCACCTGGCTTATTTCTGAAAATCGTATAAATCATATTAAAGAATCATTTTATTTTCTGAATATCGTAAAATAGTAGTAGTAGTAGTAGTAGTGTTCTTCTTTATTTAAATTTATAAAACAGATAATACATACATAGATGATAGCTTAGATTCTAAATTTATATCTAAACAAGAAGTTTTTTTGTATATAAAATACTAAAATAAATAAATCGACATGGTTTGAAACCGTCAGTCGATCACTGCCTTCCAAATTCTTCGCTATTCAGTCTAATACACCTGGCTTCCCGGGTCTTCCCCAGATACCAGATCGTTCAACTGCATAGCGCGAGATTCGGTTGGCCGTGTTACTCTGTCTTAAAAATCCCCTTTCACTATTTGTTTTCGATATTTAGTTGCCTGACTTATAAAGTTATATAGGATCCTCCAATTTGATCCATTTAATAGCTGGTGAACTTCGTGCAGATGTAGTTGTAAGTTGCCTTACCAAAATGTAGAATTCTCTATTCCCTCAGGATCGGGCAGTTTCCAATAAAATGGATAGTGTTTTCCTGCTCGTTCCAATTGCAAAGAGAACATGCTGTGTTGCTGCTTGCTATGTTTGGGACAAAGTTGAGTTTGAGCAATTCACCTCTGGCCATAAAAATTGTGCGAATTTGCTCCACCTAGGTCGTAGTTTAATTCTTTGTATATTAGCCTCTGAGAGCTCCGCTCTGAATCGATCATAAAAGATGATCTATATGAAGCATCCATCTTTTTAAGAATTTCTGTAGCCAATGATTCCCACTCTGAACTTTCTTCGAGGTTTGAGTCTTTCGCAGTGAGTGGCTGATAGAAGTTCCCATTCCCGAAAGATCTGCTGACGTCCGTTAAGCAGAAACTGAGCCAATATTTTAGGCAGTGCGATAAACCTTCTGCATATAGGAGAAGTGCATGTCTGCGGTAAAAATGTGGAGATGTGACAATCCCGTTTCCAGATATGTACAGCATTCTGTTTGGAGTGTTTCTGGGCAGTCGGAATAGCTTTTTCAGAAAGTATCTGAGCAGGTTCTCAACTTCATCGTACTGCATAATCCCCCAGACTTGTGCGCCGTAGCACATAATGAACCTCACAGCTGCTCCGAAAAGTTTGTATTTGGTGCTCGTTGGTACAACTTTCCTGCTCAGGAGAGATTTCCAGGTGCAGTTTATCGCCACCTTCGCGTCTTTCAGTTCTTCTTGCAAATGGTATTTAAATTGCGCACACTCCCAGGTATTTATAGGTTTTCACCACTTCAAGCTCGGTCTTTCCCAAGTACCATTTCTTTTCAAGAGCAAGTCTTCTCCAGTGTTTTTTGAAGACTAGAATCTTTGACTTTGTGGTATTTATTTTGAGGCCCCAGGTCTTACAATATTCTTGCAGAGCGTTTATCATATTTTGCATTTTTTTTGGCGACTCTGCAAACACCACAATGTCATCGGCATATAATAGGGATTTTATCTTGTATCCATTTATGTGAATGCCTTCCGATAGATATTCCAACACATCACACAACTTAGCAAGCATCCTTGCTTAACACCCGACTCCGTGGGAAACCAGTTGGATAACACTTCTCCATCCCAAACGGCTGCTTCATTTCGATTATACATGCTTTCAAGTATAATAATAAGTTTGGTCGAAATGCCAAAATTGCTCTGTCTTTCGGTCGATCGAATTGAATGCTGCACTGCTGAAGTCAACGAAAAAAGCATACAGCTTACGTCCGCTTTGAATATACTTTCTGGAGATACTGGTGACGCTGAATATATTGTCGATCGTGGAGTATCCTTTTCGGAAACCTGCTTGGAACTCTGTTAGCTGGTCGTAAAATATTTGGTCATGTTTTCTGAATTTAGTAAAAATTGGATTGATAAATGTCATTTTTATACCCTTGCAAAGAGTATTATAATTTTGCCCAGAAGTTTGCAACGCATAGAAATATTCATTTCCGACCCCATAAACTATATATATTCTTGATCAGGGGGACGAGCTGAGTTCATTGAGCTTTGTCCGTCCGTCTGTCTGTCTGTCTGTTTGTCCGTCTGTCTGTCTGTCCGTCTGTCCGTCTGTTTCTACGCAAACTAGTCTCTCAGTTTTAAAGCTATCGAGCTGAAATTTTGCACAGAGTCTTCTTTTTACTGCACGCTGCTAATATGTCGGAACCGACCGGATCGGATCACTATATCTTATAGCTGCCATAGGAACCATCGGTCGAAAAATGGGTTTTAGTGAGAAAAACTTTTTTGTTTCCAATGTTAACGTGATTAAACTCGGTCATTAATAATATTATATGCTTTTAAACAGATTTGCAAATTTTGGTCAAAATCGGATGAGTATATCTTATAGCTGCCATAGGAACCATCGGTCGAAAAATGGGTTTTAGTGAGAAAAACTTTTTTGTTTTCAATGTTAGCGTGATTAAACTCGGTCATAAAAATTATTATATACTTTCAAACAGATTAGCAAATTTTGGTCAAAATCGGATGACTATATCTTATAGCTGCCATAGGACCGATCGGTCGGAAAATGGGTCTTAGTGAAAAAAACTTTTTTGTTTTTAAGTAAATCGTTCTTAAGGTCGGTGATTATTAATATTAAACGCTTTCGAACTAATTTGAAAAAGTTGATCGTCATCGGGTGACTATATCTTATGGTTGCCATAGAACCGATCGGTCGAACATAAGTCTTGGTAAAAAAATTTTTTGTTTAGTTTTGTTAGCGTCCTTAAACTCGCTGATGACTTATTTTATATGCTTTCAAAAAGATTCGCAAAATTGGGCCGAAATCGGATGACTATATCTTAAGGCTGCCATAGGGCCGATCGGTCGGAAATTGAGTCTTAGTGAGAAAAACTTTTTTCAGACGTTTATCTGTCGGAAAATAGGTTTTAGTAACAAAATTTTTTGATTTTTATGTAAGCGTTCTTAAACTGTGACATTTGCAAGGGTATAAAAACTTCGGCACAGGCGAAGTTAGCTTGGCCTTCTCGTTTTTTCTGTTTCCGAAAAATAGCTTTGAAATTTACTTTGGCTAAAGGTGTGTATCAAAGTATTTGAATATTGTAGATTTTTCATTAAATCTCACCGTTTTTATCTTAAAATCGAGCAATTTTTACTAAATCTTAGGCTATTATGTGAAGTATTTTACTAACGATATGGCAAAAATTAAATGTGTTGTACGTTTTAAACGTAACTTATTACAAATATCGTAAACAATATGCCTAAAAACAGAAATTAAAATTGAAACGAACAAGTACTACTTTATTGGTAACTAATTGGTAGCCGATATTTCATTACTCTAGCCTAAATATAGCTTTAGTCTAAAACTGTCACCTTACCCAATAGAAATGTTGTGTCAACATCGTCAGTTTCATCTCGTATTTAGTTTGAGTATCGTAATTTTATTTTTTTTTATACAAAATTTAAAATAAAAGCATGAATTTTTATTTTGGATGAGGTAGAACGGCCATTGCAACCCATACATTGAACACAATATCGTTATTTGTTTCGAATATTGTAAATATATATTAGTTGTCTACTTAAATTGTAAAACTTGGATCAACTTGATATTTTTCTAAAGACGTAAATGAAAAATCAAAATATTGAAATCAAATATCGTAAAAGTTTTTCTGCTGCTATCAAATGTTTTATTAGATATAGTCAAATTTCATCGTAGGCTTCTGAACTTTGAACTACTTTGGTCAAAATCGTAAGAAAATTTGTATTTAAAAGAAGCTTTAAATGAAACATTTGCCGTGTTCAGCAGAACTACTTTCTCCCTAATCAAATATAAATTTTCAATATTCTTCCTACTGAACTCGATTGATGAGGTATCATGATAGCCAGTTTAAGGTATCATGATACAGGAGCATGTATCAAAGAAATATTACGCTACTTTAAAATGATACTGCTCCCTTCAACAGCAAAAACTATTTGATAAATCATTTTCTTCTGATACCCGCTCAGGGATCAATTATTCTGCTATCGTAAAAGTATTGACGCGTAACACACATATGTATTTGAATATTTATCGTAGGAAAAGAAAAATTTTTTCAAGAAAACTCAAATGATACTTTGTAAGTTGTTTGAAAGTTAGTACATTTTTCTGAAGATTTAAATGTAACATCGTAATGTTGAAATCGAATATCGTAAAATCACACAAATTCGGACAAATGATAGATTTTCCAAAAGATTCAAATGATACATCGTAATAATGAAATTGAATATCTAAGTTTTTTACCTTATTTGAGGGTTTTCTTTGGCCGTTTTGGTTCATCCACAATAAAAAGACATTTTTTTTTATTGGAATTTTCCTCCAACGCGTTTCGGCGTCATTTTGCGCCGTTAAATGGATTTTCTGCATATTACACGAAGTTGTTAATGCCTATATGACACTTGCCGATATTGGTGACCAATAACGAGACAAGGTAGTTTGTAGTGTGTTGGTAGTTTGATTGTTCAACTAGTTGCGTCACAAGAAGCGTTTACCTGCACTGAATGCCGTATTGGCGGCCAATATTGGCCGAAAATATCGGTAAGTGTCATTTAGCCTTAAGATATAGCTCGAAAATTTGTAGATTTTTCTGAGGAATTAAATGTGAAGAATATCGTAATAGCAGGCTAAAGTGGCGATATTTTGCGCAAACCCATGAGAAGGTCTAAGGGCCGTTTTCGCATGTTCATGTTTTTACCGAAATCGCAATCCATCTAGATTTTGCAACTAGATGGTTTTTGTGCAATTGATTGTCTCATGTAGGTTGATTATAAATTCGGGCATTTGCGCCACGGTCACACCGGGAGGGCTGGAGTGGTCTAATACTAGGTTGGCAGCACCTCTGCACTCGGCTGAATTTTGTCTTTTTTATTGAGCGCCAATTTTAAAAATTAAAGCAAGAATTTTACAGAGAAGGAGAAGGTTTTTCTTTTGGAACGACTTGTTACTATGATGGGAGATTAAGTAGTAGGTAACAGGCAAATAATTTGTACAAATTTTCATGAAAATTGGGCTAAATATGCCAAATTGTGGAACTTTCCGGCCATATTTGATCAAATTATTTGCGTATGGAACCACAGTATAAGTTTTTAATCCTGTAAAATCTTTAATCATGGCTATTTTTATCAAAATTTAGCCAAATTATTTGGATGTGTAAACTTAGCTTTAGCAATGAACTTGGGTAATAAGAATGTGCATCTGTAATTTCAGCAATGTCTGCAGGTGTTCTTGTATATTAAAGGCACATCCAATATTTTCCATTTTTGGTTTACTTAATAACAATTCAGACTTTACTGTTTTTAGCAGCAGTTGTTTTTTGTTTTCAGATACATAATTTGAAGTGTGACCATATGCGCGGTTACATAAAAATACTTAATTTGCATAAGCAAGTACATGGTGTTGAAATCAATGAGAGTGAAGTAGATTGCTACGAAATTCATCGAGATGGCTAGCATTGAACATGAGCAAAGCAAATGCAGCAAATCCACCTAGATTTGCAAAAACACCAACATGAGAAAACGGCCCTTAGTGGTTACCCCGCAACCGCATTACCAATCCCAGATTTTGATGAATGCCACCAACACCAGGGACAGCTAGACGTTAAGAAGGATATCCAACTATGCCCCAACAATTTGTAAAATGTTTAAGCTTCTCTGCACTCTGCATTTTAGTGCAACAGAGATTGGACCATTAGTTAAAGGACAGATACAACTTAATTTACAGGAGACTTTGGCACAGACCGAGCTTATCTGCACTCTTTGGGGTATTGGTAGGTTTCTTTTAGTGAAACATAGCTTGAAACTTTAGTTAAAGGACCGAAACGATTTCATTAACAGTAAACAAGCGCTCAGTTCGAGCTCATCTGCACTCTGTGGGGTAGTGGGATCTTCATTTTAGTGCAACAGAGCTTGGACCTTAAGTTTAAGGACTGAAATGATTTCATTTACAGTAATCAAGAGCCCTAGTTGAGCTTATCTGCACTCTGTGGGGTAGTGGGACTTTCATTTTAGAGCAACAGAGCTTGGACCTTAAGCTTTAAGGACTGATATGATGTCATTTACAGTAAACAAGAGCCCTAGTTGAGCTTATCTGCACTCTGTGGAGTAGTAGGATCTTCATTTTAGAGCAACAGAGCTTGGACCTTTAGTTTGAGGACAGTTGTGATTTCATTCACAGTAAACAAGAGCCCTTGTCGAGCTTATCTGCACTCTGTGGGGTAGTGGGATCTTCATTTTAGTGCAACAGAGCTTGGACCTTAAGTTTAAGGACTAATATGATGTCATTTACAGTTATCAAGAGCCCTAGTTGAGCTTATCTGCACTCTGTGGGGTAGTGGGATCTTCATTTTAGTGCAACAGAGCTTGGACCTTAAGTTTAAGGACTGATATGATGTCATTTACAGTTATCAAGAGCCCTAGTTGAGCTTATCTGCACTCTGTGGGGTAGTGGGATCTTCATTTTAGTGCAACAGCGCTTGGACCTTAAGCTTTAAGGACTGATATGATGTCATTTACAGTAAACAAGAGCCCTGTTCGAACTCATCTGCACTCTGTGGAGTAGTAGGATCTTCATTTTAGAGCAACATAGCTTGGACCTTTAGTTTGAGGACTGTTATGATTTCATTCACAGTAAACAAGAGCCCTTGTCGAGCTTATCTGCACTCTGTGGGGTAGTGGGATCTTCATTTTAGTGCAACAGAGCTTGGACCTTAAGTTTAAGGACTGATATGATTTCATTTACAGTTATCAAGAGCCCTTGTCGAGCTCATCTGCACTCTGTGGGGTAGTGGGATCTTCATTTTAGTGCAACAGAGCATGGACCTTAAGTTAAGGACTGATATGATGTCATTTACAGTAAACAAGCGCTCAGTTCGAGCTCATCTGCACTCTGTGGGGTAGTGGGACTTTCATTTCAGTGCAACAGAGCTTGGAACTTTAGTTTGATTATACATTTTTTTGCAAATACTTAAAAGTTAGTTGTTAATATTATCAGCGAATATCGTAAAACATTTTGTGAGATTCCCAAAATTTTGTTAAGATTCAAACTGTATCTAATTTTTCTGAATTTTGAATTAATTTTGGAACATGGTAATCAAAATTTTAGATTTTAGTGTAGACTTTGGAAAACTTAAATGAAAAATCGTACCCAAATTGAATATCGTAAAAGCTTTTCTGCATGTCACACCATTTCTATTAGAGTTCGTTAAGTGATTGTCAAATTTCATCCTATATATATGTCAACTCAAACTAGTTTCGTGGTACGAACATACCCAATTGCTATGCCAAAATGTTGTAATTAATATCTGTTGATTTGTGTTGTTTATATAGAATTATACTCAACCATAGACCTTGAGCCAGCCAGATGTAAACTTTGACAATTTTGGCGAATATCGTACAAAATATATGGCCACACTAGTAAAGTTGCGCTTTAAACGTAAGTAGCCTTTGCAATGGCTGTGTGTATTCAACGGCCCTTTGTTGTGGCCCCCTACTGCTTTTGGCAAACCGAAGCCAAGGGGCAAACACATTCAAATCCAAATCCAAACTGACTGCAAAGAAATCAAAACACAAAGCCCACTTCATCTCGATCCGTCATGTAGTTTTAATTGCGCTTCGTAGTTTCGCACAAAGCGCAGCCAATTGCCAAATATGCTTTGACACTAGCTCGATGCCACAAATACCGTTTACCGCTGAACAGTGCATGCATGCTGTGGCAAAACTGCCAAACCCAAAATCAAATTGCCCAGAAAAGTATGCAACAGACAGCATAGAAGAGCAAAAACTTCATTCTACATTTCCATTTCCCATTTGCCATTTCGATATGCGTGGCCAATTACCGCGCTTAGCGGTTGTTTCCAATCCCAGCCCTTGTGGTTTTTTTTTTTTACAAATTATGCAGTGACTTTTTTCTCTTTTAGCTGGATGCTGAGTAATTACACACAATTAAATTTGGATACTCATTTCATTTAAGTAGGGAATTAGGTTCATGTGAATGGAATAACGAAAATTGGCTTGACCCAATGCCAAACTCATACAAAAAGTATGCACTTAAGTTGAAATGATTGAAACTAAATTCGATTTACTTATTTTTTTTTGGCTAGTTTTTTTTAAAGTTTTTCAATCAGATTGAAAACTTTTTCATAACCTGGCTATATGCAGGTACATAATTACATTTGGGGGAAATTGAAAACTAAAAAGAAACTGGAACACGTAGATGGCAAACTTGATTCTGTTTCTTTTTTGTTTTTTTTTTTGGTTTTTTGAATGCAAAGGGCCAAATCCCACATAATGCAACCAACCAACAAACATATGAGTCTGTTCCGGCTTTGTTTGCTGCCTGGCTAAGGGATTGACTTGTCTATTTTGTTCAGATTAAGCCGAAGCTGCAGCATTCGCTGGCAGAGGCACAAAGCCCCCCAAAGACAAGAGCAAGAGAATGATGTGAGAATTATGGCCACAGCATATGGTGGCAGGCGGTAATTGACTCCGGCTAAAAACAGAGGCCGAAAAACTTGGCTCAGTTTCCATTTTTGTTGGGCGCAAAAGTGCGCAGAATGGAAACTGAAAAACTTTGTGCAGCTGCAAAAGTATTTTCAACAAAATGTTTGCCACACTCTGCCAGCGCGAAAGGGTAAAACAGAATGTGGATGATAACTTGTCTATAACCATTTGAGTATAACAACTGCATCGACTTGCTGTAGGTTTTTATACTCTGTACGAAAGGTATACACAGAGTATATTGAGTTTGTGCAAAAGTATGTCATAGGGAAAAGGAATCTGACTTCATTTACGACATAGTCAAAGAAGTTTCTAGCATTGTAGCTAAATTAAAAGATAACAAAGCTGTATAGAATTATACATTTAATGAGCACGGTTGTAGATCTTAAATTGCAAGCGATCTTCCTTTTATTTCTAAATTTCTCATCCCTTATCTTCTAACTTAACTAATACATGTTTGTAGGGCATATGCGTGTGTATAAATAATTTGCGTTGGTCACACGGTGGATTTTCACACAATACATGTCAAGTGCTTTCCACCGGATGACGCCTTCAATTGGTGTCTCGTCGGTTATATTGGCTTAATATTGTTGAATATCATGTTCAAGTTTGAACATTCTCAGCCACTCATCCATTTTGTATTTTACTCATCCGTAAGAACCATAGACTCTAATCGACGTAAACACCAACCAGAACCAAATGAGTGTCCCTTTAAAATATACAAAATTTGGAGTTCTTTTGTTATGTCCATCGCGGACCCATTTAGTGTTGGTTTAAATGATCGGACTTCATCTGCATCGTTGCTCGTGCGAATAGATTTCCTTGCCTGCAAAATAGGAAAGAAGTTTCGGAAATAAAAGTCTCCAATGGGTTTGGAACGTTTATTTTCCATCTTCTTCTCGTTGAGTTACTCGATGCTCGAGCTTGCAATCCAGGCGTTCTGTACCCTTCAGCATGTTAGTAGGCAGTTCCTTTTTGTCGTCAGCCAGGATATCGTTGTCGATACGATCTTCCCATTTGGGAGTCCAATTGAGAGTCTCATCTTCTATGTTAATTTTGTCTTTGTACATCGTACTATTGGAATTATCTCCAACATTTGTCTTTTGCTGCTTCAGATGCTTCTTCTTGGGTTTGGACGGTTTGTCCATCTTTCAGGTCCATGTTGAGCTCCCACTTCTCTTTGGCTGCTTTCTTTGTCCTGGTCGGCGTGCTCCACATGTAGCCCATAGTTGACGTTGACCGCCAGCTCTTCACGAGCCTGAAGTCTTAAGCAGGGGTCGGCAATGAAGGCAGAGACATCAGCAGAATTTTTGACAAGCTTTTAAGCTCTTTGATCTCAGTCTCAGTTTGCCGCACAAAAAAAAAGGAAACAAGTAAGAGCGCTGTAGTCGAGTTTCCCGACTACAAAATACCCTGTTCAATTGAGACACACATACAAACACACTCACATACACAAACGCATACACACATATGAGCGCACACAAACACACACACGAGCGCTCACACGCGGCCTCCGCAGGCAGCGCTGCCTGCATGAAGGGAACGTCTCCCCCCACCTCCCATTTTTAATGGGAACAGGGTATAAAAAAGGTCTGTATATAAGTATTTCCACAGTTGCCAGTGGCAACTTCTCTGCTTACATTGCCTACCCTTGGTCTAAAGTCAAGTATTTTAAAATAGAAAACCAAAAAACCCATTTTGAGCATTTTCAAGTAGCTAATACTTGCAGGGTATAAAATAGTCCATCATCGCGATCATCTTACTTACTTATTTTATTTTTATCGTCTTGTGTTATTTATAAACTTGTGTTTCACAAAATTTACTCATTCGAAACGCGGTCTGTGTGGCCTAAGGGAGGAGGCGTGGGTGGAGTCTGGACCAAAAGTTGAAATTTTCTAGTATCTTTTGGCATAGTTTGGCATGTGGCTAAAGCGGAAGTTGGACCGCAAGTATCTGTTAAAACACAAAAAGCCAAAGCAAGCTATGCCATACCCACTCCAGCTGGCCCCCTGTTGCAGTACAGGCTACAGGTATACTTGATAGAATTATCAACACTATCTTAGACAACACAACGCATACGCTTAAGCGTCACTTGACATTGCCAGGCAGCCACAAAAATTGTACCATGTCATGTCGTCTTCATGTTGTACAACTAAACTGAAAAGAAAAAGGCAGCCTCTACGTGTGCCTCTGCCTGCAAATTACACAAATTGTGTAAAGACCTCAGGGCATTTTAAGGTATTTGTGTTGTTTACCAGCTTGACATTCCATTTGCCCCACCATGGTGCAAAAGGGGCAAATTGAAATTTACTTAAGTCAAGTTACGTTGAACCAACTTGCGTTTTAAAAGAAGCAGGGAACGGGGTCAAGCCTTGGGTTGGGACAGTGTTTGAAGGGACAACTTAGTCAAGCAGAAGCTATTTTAAGAACGTTCAACTGGGGGACTTAAACTAGAAACATTTGGTCTTTGCAACAGATTCTTTTGGGTACGCGCCCTTTGTTTTTGCAAACTCAGCTGCTTTTGCCAATTGCCGTAGCAGCTGAGTATTGAGTAATGACTTCTAAGTTTTTCGTACTGATAATTGAATACTGAGCATCGAATACTGTGTAAAGAGTACTGATTATCAACAACTCAGTATTTATCGAGTACTGAGTAACGAGTACAATTTTGATCTAGATCGGACAACTATATAGTATAGCTGCCATACAAAACTTAGGTCTGAAAAAAAGTCTTAGTAGGAAAAACTTTTTTATTTTCAATGCTATCGCTCCCAAACTTGTTATTGGTCAATATTATATGCTACCACACATTTTTGCCAAATTTGATCTAAATCGGACAGATATACAGTATAGCTGCCATACAAAACTTAGGTCTGTAAAAAAGTCTTAGTAGGAAAAACTTATTTGTTTTCAATGCTTTCGCTCCCAAACTTGTTTTTGGTCAATATTACATGCTATCACACATTTTTGCCAAATTTGATCTAAATCGGACAGATATACAGTATAGCTGCCATACAAAACATAGGTCTAAAAAAAGTTTTGGTAGGAAAAACTTTTTTGTTTTCAATGCTATCGCTTCCAAACTTGTTATTGGTCAATATTACATGCTAAAACACAATTTCGCTAATTTTGATCCAAATCGGACAACTATATAGTATAGCTGCCATACAAAACTTAGGTCTGTAAAAAAGTCTTAGTAGGAAAAACTTATTTGCTTTCAATGCTATCGCTCCCAAACTTGTTATTGGTCAATTTTATATGCTATGACACAATTTTGCTAATTTTGATCCAAATCGGACATCTATATAGTATAGCTGCCATTCAAAACTTAGGTCTGTAAAAAAGTCTTAGGAGGAAAAACTTATTTGTTTTCAATGCTTTCGCTCCCAAACTTGTTATTGGTCAATATTATATGCTACCACACATTTTTGCCAAATTTGATCTAAATCGGACAGATATACAGTATAGCTGCCATACAAAACTTAGGTCTGAAAAAAAGTCTTAGTAGGAAAAACTTATTTGTTTTCAATGCTATCGCTCCCAAACTTGTTATTGGTCAATATTACATGCTACCACACAATTTTGCCAAATTTGATCTAAATCGGACAACTATATAGTATAGCTGCCATACAAAAATTAGGTCTGAAAAAAAGTCTAAGTATTTAAAACTTATTTGTTTTCAATGCTATCGCTCCCAAACTTGTTTTTGGTCAATATTACTAGCTATCACACAATTTTGCCAATTTTGATCCAAATCGGACAACTATATAGTATAGCTGCCATACAAAACTTAGGTCTGAAAAAAAGTCTTAGTAGGAAAAACTTATTTGTTTTCAATGCTATCGCTCCCAAACTTGTTATTGGTCAATATTACATGCTACCACACAATTTTGCCAATTTTGATCTAAATCGGAAAACTATATAGTATAGCTGCCATACAAAACTTAGGTCTGAAAAAAAGTCTTAGTAGGAAAAACTTATTTGTTTTCAATGCTATCGCTCCCAAACTTGTTATTGGTCAATATTACTATGCTACCACACAATTTTGCCAATTTTGATCTAAATCGGACAACTATATAGTATAGCTGCCATACAAAACTTAGGTCTGAAAAAAAGTCTTAGTAGGAAAAACTTATTTGATTTCAATGCTATCGCTCCCAAACTTGTTATTGGTCAATATTACATGCTACCACACAATTTTGCCAAATTTGATCTAAATCGGACAACTATATAGTATAGCTGCCATACAAAAATTAGGTCTGAAAAAAAGTCTAAGTATTTAAAACTTATTTGTTTTCAATGCTATCGCTCCCAAACTTGTTTTTGGTCAATATTACATGCTATGACACAATTTTGCCAATTTTGATCCAAATCGGACATCTATATAGTATAGCTGCCATACAAAATTTAGGTCTGAAAAAAAGTCTTAGTAGGAAAAACTTATTTGCTTTTAATGCTTTCGCTCCCAAACTTGTTTTTGGTCAATATTACATGCTACCACACAATTTTGCTAATTTTAATCCAAATCGGACATCTATATAGTATAGCTGCCATACAAAACTTAGGTCTGAAAAAAAGTCTTAGTAGGAAAAACTTATTTGCTTTTAATGCTTTCGCTCCCAAACTTGTTTTTGGTCAATATTACATGCTACCACACAATTTTGCTAATTTTGATCCAAATCGGACAACTATATAGTATAGCTGGCATACAAAACTTAGGTCTGAAAAAAAGTCTTAGTAAGAAAAACTTGTTTGTTTTCAATGCTATCGCTCCCAGACTTGTTATTGGTCAATATTATATGCTACCACACATTTTTGCCAAATTTGATCTAAATCGGACATCTATATAGTATAGCTGCCATACAAAACTTAGGTCTAAAAAAAAGTTTTAGTAGGAAAAACTTTTTTGTTTTCGATGCTATCGCTCCCAAACTTGTTTTTGGTCAATATTACTAGCTATCACACAATTTTGCCAATTTTGATCCAAATCGGACAACTATATAGTATAGCTGCCATACAAAACTTAGGTCTGAAAAAAGTCTTAGTAGGAAAAACTTATTTGTTTTCAATGCTATCGCTCCCAAACTTGTTATTGGTCAATATTATATGCTACCACACAATTTTGACAATTTTAATCCAAATCGGACAACTATATAGTAGAGCTGCCATACAAAACTTAGATCTGAAAAAAGTCTTAGTAGGAAAAACTTATTTGTTTTCAATGCTATCGCTCCCAAACTTGTTATTGGTCAATTTTATATGCTACCACACAATTTTGCCAATTTTGATCTAAATCGGACAACTATATAGTATAGCTGCCATACAAAACTTAGGTCTGAAAAAAGTCTTAGTAGGAAAAACTTATTTGTTTTCAATGCTATCGCTCCCAAACTTGTTATTGATCAATATTATAAGCTACCACATAATTTTGCCAATTTTGATCTAAATCGGACAACTATATAGTAGAGCTGCCATACAAAACTTAGATCTGAAAAAAGTCTTAGTAGGAAAAACTTATTTGTTTTCAATGCTATCGCTCCCAAACTTGTTATTGGTCAATTTTATATGCTACCACACAATTTTGCCAATTTTGATCTAAATCGGACAACTATATAGTATAGCTGCCATACAAAACTTAGATCTGAAAAAAGTCTTAGTAGGAAAAACTTATTTGTTTTCAATGCTATCGCTCCCAAACTTGTTATTGGTCAATTTTATATGCTACCACACAATTTTGCCAATTTTGATCTAAATCGGACAACTATATAGTAGAGCTGCCATACAAAACTTAGATCTGAAAAAAGTCTTAGTAGGAAAAACTTATTTGTTTTCAATGCTATCGCTCCCAAACTTGTTATTGATCAATATTATAAGCTACCACATAATTTTGCCAATTTTGATCTAAATCGGACAACTATATAGTATAGCTGCCATACAAAACTTAGGTCTGAAAAAAAGTCTTAGTAGGAAAAACTTTTTTATTTTCAATGCTATCGCTCCCAAACTTGTTATTGGTCAATATTATATGCTACCACACATTTTTGCCAAATTTGATCTAAATCGGACAGATATACAGTATAGCTGCCATACAAAACTTAGGTCTGAAAAAAAGTTTTAGTAGGAAAAACTTTGTTGTTTTCAATGCTATCGCTCCCAAACTTGTTATTGGTTAATTTTATATGCTACCACACAAATTTACCAATTTTGATCCAAATCGGACAACTATATAGTATAGCTGCCATACAAAACTTAGGTCTGAAAAAAGTCTTAGTAGGAAAAACTTATTTGTTTTCAATGCTATCGCTCCCAAACTTGTTATTGATCAATATTATAAGCTACCACATAATTTTGCCAATTTTGATCTAAATCGGACAACTATATAGTAGAGCTGCCATACAAAACTTAGATCTGAAAAAAGTCTTAGTAGGAAAAACTTATTTGTTTTCAATGCTATCGCTCCCAAACTTGTTATTGGTCAATTTTATATGCTACCACACAATTTTGCCAATTTTGATCTAAATCGGACAACTATATAGTATAGCTGCCATACAAAACTTAGGTCTGGAAAAAGTCTTAGTATTAAAAACTTTTTTGTTTTCAATGCTATCGCTCCCAAACTTGTTATTGATCAATATTACTAGCTATCACACAATTTTGCCAATTTTGATCTAAATCGGACAACTATATAGTATAGCTGCCATACAAAACTTAGGTCTGGAAAAAGTCTTAGTATTAAAAACATTTTTGTTTTCAATGCTATCGCTCCCAAACTTGTTATTGATCAATATTATAAGCTACCACATAATTTTGCCAATTTTGATCTAAATCGGACAACTATATAGTATAGCTGCCATACAAAACTTAGATCTGAAAAAAAGTCTTAGTAGGAAAAACTTATTTGTTTTCAATGCGATCGCTCCCAAACTTGTTTTTGGTCAATATTATATGCTACCACACATTTTTGCCAAATTTGATCTAAATCGGACAACTATATAGTATAGCTGCCATACAAAACTTAGGTCTGTAAAAAAGTCTTAGTAGGAAAAACTTATTTGTTTTCAATGCTTTCGCTCCCAAACTTGTTTTTGGTCAATATTACATGCTATCACACAATTTTTGCCAATTTTTATCCAAATCGGACATCTATATAGTATAGCTGCCATACAAAACTTAGGTCTGAAAAAAGTCTTAGTAGGAAAAACTTATTTGTTTTCAATGCTTTCGCTCCCAAACTTGTTTTTGGTCAATATTACATGCTATCACACAGTTTTGCTAATTTTGATCCAAATCGGACAACTATATAGTATAGCTGCCATACAAAACTTAGGTCTGAAAAAAGTCTTAGTAGGAAAAACTTATTTGTTTTCAATGCTTTCGCTCCCAAACTTGTTTTTGGTCAATATTACATGCTATCACACAATTTTTGCCAATTTTTATCCAAATCGGACATCTATATAGTATAGCTGCCATACAAAACTTAGGTCTGAAAAAAGTCTTAGTAGGAAAAACTTATTTGTTTTCAATGCTTTCGCTCCCAAACTTGTTTTTGGTCAATATTACATGCTATCACACAGTTTTGCTAATTTTGATCCAAATCGGACAACTATATAGTATAGCTGCCATACAAAACTTAGGTCTGAAAAAAGTCTTAGTAGGAAAAACTTATTTGTTTTCAATGCTTTCGCTCCCAAACTTGTTTTTGGTCAATATTACATGCTATCACACAAT